>PVHX01006617.1:0-98902 GCA_004024805.1 Geosciurus inauris | reverse complement strand
TTGGAGAATATCATGCTAAGTGAAGTAAGCCAATCTCAGAAAACCAAATGCCGAATGTACTCATTGATAAGTGGATGCTGATCCATAATGTGGGAAAGGACATGGGAACAAAGGTGGATCTCCGTTCACAGGGGTGTAAGGGGGGAGGGAGCATGGGGACAGCAAGGGTGATGGAATATGATGGTCATAATAACCCTAAATTTATGTATGACTGCATATATGATGTGATTCTATACAACATACAACTAGAGAATTGATATGTTATCCTCTATCTATGTACAATGAGTCAATTTACACTGTCAACATGTAAGCCTAAATAAAACAAGAATAAAAATTTAAAAAAAAAATTGATAAAACATGCAAAAGGAATATACATGAGTTTACATTAATATAACTGATTTAATAAATCAATACCTGGAGAAGCAAATACAATTTTTTTAAAAAAAAAAGAAAGTCCAAATAATTTATATAAGTATTCCCCCTTGTTAAGAAGGTGGATTTTATGGTATATTCTTAGTGATTTGTGTGTGTAAAACACAGCATGAAAATAGAGGAAATAAATAACAGTAACTTCAGAAACCTGGTAAACACTACATTAGCTAGTTCTGAGCATCATCAATGTTGGCATAGTTTGTAATAGGTCAACTTGATTACACATTCCCTTGATATATTGTGTTGAGAATCGTTCTTTACATCTTGACTTCCACTCCAAACCTATAACTGCTGTCTTATTGAAAATAAATCAAAGAAACCAATTGAAAAAAATCTACAGAGTACCTGACCAACATGCCTTGAAACTGTCAATATCATCAAAAGCAAGAAAAGTTTGAAAAATTACACAGCTTAAGGGAGCTTAGGCCTTCTCATTGAGACATAATCACTAAATGTAAAGTGGTATTCTTGATAAGATGCTGGAAAAATAAAAGCACATTAGAGAAAAAACTAACAAAATTAGAATAAATTTTGAAGTTTAGTTAATTATGGCAATCATAGTAATAGTAATTAGATATATTCACATAGTTATAGTTAGTAGTTATTAGTTGTATATATGTCAGATTGATTCACTAATTATATACATTTATATATTATTGTAGTCACATATATTACCCATATGAATCATTATTGATTCATTAATATTTATCACTCATTGGTTGGGACAAATTTACCATAGAAGTAATAGATGTACCAGAGGGAAAAACTGATAGTGATGTATAAAGAAACTCGATGTACTATCCTTGAAACTTTTATGTGAATGTGAAATAATTCTAAAATAAAACACTTATTAAAATTATATACAACACATTGACTTTGCATGCAATTACAAAATTTAATTTATGCCACAAAGTCTGTTCTCATGGATTTGACTTCCAAATACTAATAACAATGAATGTTAAAATCATTTTGGATAAATAAACTCTTACGGATCTCTGGTGGCTATAACAATCCCCACATTTGTGTATGGATGAAAGCACTTTATTTTTTTCTGATAGAGAACTGGAAGGAAGTATAGTTGCCTTTCTAATACATATGATAACTGAAAAATAAATATTGTGAATGAGACCTATTATCAACATATTTTTTACTTTAAACGTCCCCCTCAGTCTATTCTTGTATTCTTACCAAAATGCTTTAATTTAATTCCTGCTTTTGTGTTTTGGGTTTTTTTTTGTTGTTGTTTGTTTGTTTGTTTGTTTGTTTTGGTACTGGAGATTTAACCCAGGGGCACTTCTCCAGCCTTTTCTATTTTGGGACAGAATTGCTGAGGCTGCCCTCTTCCAGGCAAAACTCTTGCATCAGCCTCTAGAGCTGCTGGGGCCATGACTGATTTTTTTTCTTTTTTGATTATTGCATGTATTGATGGCTTTAGTTTATTCACTCATGAAAGAGCAAGTGCAACCAAACAAAGTGAACATAACCTCAAGATTTTGTCTTCCTAACAGAACAAAGGATGAATCTTGAAACTGAATCCAGGCCCTTCTTTTTATCATCTCCTCCCAGTACAAAAAGAAACATTTATATCTCTCAATAGCGTTTTACACCTGCAGTTGGACTCAACACACTCATGTTGTGCAGCACACTGTTCTTTGTAATTTTAGCTGTTTTCCAGACAACCAGCTTGGTAAGTTTGCCTTGAATATTAGGGCTTGTCACACTTTTACAAGAAGTCTGGCAAATTTGAGGAAACTTCACCATGCAGGAGCAAAACAGAAACAGGGCAGTGGGAAACTGAATCTATTCTTTAAAAAAATCTCAGCGATATCTTTTCCATTAAAAATCTTAATGTTTTGAAGAGTCACCAAACTAATTATATACTTACTAGCTAACAGCAGTGCCTCAGTAAATTTCTACAAATACATATGCACCTGGTATTATCAAACACTCTTGCAACCTCCCAGAAATCTCAAACTGAGGAAAATTTGAATTCTACAAAATATAAAGAATTTTTTTGTGGGAGAGTTCTGGAATCTTCATGATAGAGTCAGGTGGATAATCCAGAATCATCTCCCTGCCAAGCATAAGCATTAATGATAATTTTCCCTTGTGGAACACTTTATAGTTTAAACATATGAATACTTTCACTTATATCCTCTAATTTAAGGTTAAGCCTCAAGAGTTAAAAATAATTTGCCAAAGAACATAAATATACCTTCAGGAAATAGGTTTCATGGTGTTGAGAACAGTAAAATAAGAGAAATATTTGCTTATGGTTTCTTGCAAACTATAATGGAAAAATTTGTCAGTATAAATTTTGCATATTGATATATCCTTTAAAAGTGATATTTATGCATTATTACTTTACCATTATCTGTAGTTCCTATTTCATCTAAAATGAACAATGCTTTATTTCATAATTTCAGCTCTTAAAGTAGAAGTAAAACAATATTTCTCTATTACAGTACAATCAAAACACATGACATCCCAATAACATTTTTTAGAGTTGACTCTAAATATTCCTAAGACACCAAACTATTCAATTTCATTCAAAACTTAGATCTGATAAGTTTAGTAGTATGTTATATTAAAAAGTTACATAATTTATGTGAATACACAGAGAGAGAGAGAGAGAAATAAGGGTGTTTGAGTGCATGTACATGTGTATGTGTGTGTATGTGTATTTGTATGTGTATGCCTCTGCACTAAAAGGTACTTTTGTATATACCAGAATCAGAGAGTTCATATTAACAAAATTTTAAAATATTCTTCCGTCCTATCTCTCCTGAGTTTTAATGGCAAGGGTGTATCATTGGTTCTAGCATATTTCTTTGCTGAGGTTGATATTCATATTCATGTTTATTAGTACAGTGTTAGTCTTTATATTGTTATATGCTGAGCTCATTTTGACAGACTTGGCAAGGAAGTTATTTTCCACATGCTGGTAATTAGATTTAGTGACAGCCAATACAACAAAATGGATTTTTAACCAAATAATGCAACGCACAGTGCATTAATTCCAAACGATTTCTTTTGAATGTTAATTTGCTTCTAATTACATTATTGTTACAAGTTTGGGCTGTTGAGTTTTATTTTGCGTTGTTTTGCTGACTTTGAAGAAACTAATCTTAACTTTAATATGAAGATCTAGTAGGAATTTCCCAGTCTGCCAAAATTGAAGGCAAATTTTCTCACAGGACTTTCAGTTCCTTCTGGCAGTAGGAGTCAATATTCAAGGAGTCATGTGACATACCCAGCAGGATTAAAAAGGCCAGGAGAAACAAACAATCTTCCATAAAGGGTAATAAGATTTTACCTCTAAGTCTGTAGTCTGAATCTTTGCACTACTGGTTTTTGTAGATATCTGTGTTACCTATAGACATATTTATATTT
This sequence comes from Geosciurus inauris, assembly GCA_004024805.1. Classification (NCBI taxonomy): domain Eukaryota; kingdom Metazoa; phylum Chordata; class Mammalia; order Rodentia; family Sciuridae; genus Geosciurus; species Geosciurus inauris. The sequence goes on along the minus strand of PVHX01006617.1, from coordinate 95,077 downwards.
TAGTTTTTTTCTTTGCATTTAATATTGGCCCTAAGTCATTCCCAATTAGGCAACTGTAAGGATAGAAAGAACTACTCGTGTACTGAACTGAAAGTTTGGGTCTTTCAAGAAGTCTACATCTCTGATTTAATGCTAGACATTCTTCAATCTCAGTGATTTCTCTGGACAATAGCCTAACGTGAAAATAATCTCTCTGATTTTTTGTAAAGCACGTTAAATCACAATATATAAATTGGCCTGGAATTTAATTGATATTTAAGGAAATAGGGAACAGAATCATGTTATTTTCTTGCTCCTTTTCATTTGTTGAATCTCAAAGTAATATGTATATCTGATCCTACTCTGCTTATACAATTTAACTGCAGTGATTATTATTCAGCATAAATTATATGCTTCTTTGTATATGATCTGCTTGAGATGGTTAACTACATTAAGTTGTGTTCTGGCATTATTTATATTAAATTCTGTCTCCTAAGAAACTAGAACCACATCTCCCTACTTAATTATATTAACTAAATTAAGAAATATTTATTGTGTTCCAAGCACAGTCTTATATAGTGGTTAGTAATAAAATAATGAGTAAGAAAATTGTGCTTTCTATTTCCCATAGAAATAGAAATCCTATAGTTATTAGGAAAGACTGAACACTAAACTAAAATGTATGTATTTTGTGTTAATTGCCTCAACAGAACATTTGAGGGTGCTGCAGAAATGTATTTTTCCAAATGACTTAAAAAACCATTCCTGAAAATGGGGAGTAATCTAGGTCACAAACTAAAATGTCTTTAAAACTCCGGGTAAGTCAAACATAATTGAATTTGTTACACAGAATAAGAAATTTCAATAAGAATGAACATGTATAATTTTATAATTAAAATGTTTTAATTTTTGAAGATTAAAATACCCCAGCCACATCAAATCAAATCACAGGTGATTCTCCAACCATTCATCTATCTATAGTTTAGCCTTTATAATCTCTTAGAAGTAATGCATTTCATTAAATTTTCTTTTTATATGAAAAAGTAATTGAATTTGCATCTAAGTGTTCACATGTGGAACAGTAATTATTTAACATAAATCTATGAAGGAAATGCCTTCCTTTGAACTACTCTGATCTGTTGATTTGGTACATTTCCATTTTATTAGGGATGCACATTAAGTAGAATTTATAAATGTATAAAATTTAAAGTATCTTAAGCATCCATTAGGTACTGTGCTAGATAATGTGGAATCATCAGGAAAAATAGTTTTTATCTCAGAAAACTTTGCACTGTCTTTGGTGGGGGCCAGGCTCTGAGTCAGATTCCCCCACATAGATGATTAAACAATTAACAATGTAATTATGACAAATGGTATATAATACTAGTTTAAAAATGCTGTAAAAGTAGTTAAAAAGTAATGTGTAATTCCATGGGAATGCTGTAGGAATAATGTCTAAGTTTAAAATAAGTAATAAATAAATAATTGAATTTGAAACCAGAAAGGTGAGCAGTATTGAGAGGTGGTAGCTTGAGAGGGGTAGTGGGAGGAGGCTTGGACAGAAGGATGGGACAGCAGGTGGAGATAATAAGATGGCTTGAACCTAAAAGGATTTAATGTTTTCCAAAAATTGAAAGAAACCAATTTTCTTTCAAATGTAAAAATGTGAGAATAAGTCTTCAACAATAATTCATGTGGATCTAAACTTTGCAGGTTATGTTTAGTACATTAATTTATTGTAAGAATACTGTACTTTTTAAGAAAGGCATCTTCATTTTTTATTCTTCTTACTCTTTTTTCAAATTAATTTTTACTGTGCTGAGAATAAAACACAGAGCCTTACATGTGTAAGGCAAGCAGTGTACCACTGAGATACAATTCTTAACACTTATTGTAGAAAGCCGCCTGTGGACTGTGTGGACTATCGTGCATCATAGCCTATTCAATAGGACAATCTGGTGTTTGGGAATAACCAGTGGACATTTCCTCTGGTTGACTGCCCTATATCATTGTGAACCCTATTCAAGCTCTGCCAAAGGTCCCACACAGCACTGGAGATAGGGTGACCTGCTGTAACCACACAGTTCCTCTGAGATGAGTATGACCTGCCAAGATGCCAATCAACCTGCTGACTGCAAAACATCAGGAAGCAAGACTCCACCCTTGAAACCTTACCCCTGCTTTTGATGTACACCCTTAAATAAACCACAGGAGCCATTTTCTCATTGTCTAGTTCCAGCTCCCATGTGGACTGGACTTATCAGGGTCTCCAACTTCTGAAACTATCTTTTCTGACTTTGTCTTTTGTTCTTTACTAATTATTCTAGACTTTAATTTCTCAGGAGGCTTATCTCTCCGAGCAGGCAAGAATTCCCTGGTGAGAAGCTGGCCACATCGCAATAATTTATGTTGTTAAATATATATATATATATATATATATATATCATAGTTTTTATCCATGGATATTTTATATCCATTCTTCTCATGTACCTCCCATTATGGATCAGCATCCACTTATCAGAGAGGACATTTGGCCTTTAGTTTTTTGGGATTTGCTTACTTCACTTAGCATGATAATCTTTAACTCCATCCATTTACCTGCAAATGCCATAATTTTACTCTCTTTTAATGCTATGTAATATCTCATACCAGTTTCTTTATCCATTCATCTATTGAAGGGCATCTAGGTTGGTTCCACAGTTTAGCTATTGTGATTGTTGCAGCTATAAACACTGAAGTGGCTGCATCACTGTAGTATGCTATTTTTAAGTCCTTTGGGTATAGACAGAGGAGTGGGATAGCTGGGTCAGATGGTGGTTCCATATCAAGTTTTCTAAGGAATCTCCATACTACTGTCCAGATTGGTTGCACCAATTTGCAGTCCTACCAGCAATGTATGAGCGTGCCTTTCCTCCTACATTCTTGCCAACACTTTACTGTTGTTTATATTCTTGATAACTGCCATTCTGACTTGCATGAGATGAAATCTTAGAGTAGTTTTGATTTGCATTTCTCTAATGGCTAGAGATGCTGAACATTGTTTCATATATTTGTTGATCAATTGTGTATCTTCTTCTGAGAAGTGTCTGTTCAGCTCCTTAGCTGATTTATTGATTGGATTGTTTGTGTTTTGAGTGTTAAGTTTTTTGAGATCTTCTCAGCAAAAGAAACAATCAATGAGGTGAAGAGTGAGCCTACATTTTGGGAGCCAGTTTTTGCCACATGCACCTCAGATAGAGCACTAATCTCCAGGATATATAAAGAACTCAAACATCTTAACTCCAAGAGGACATTTTTTTTTTGGCACCCGGGGATTGAACTCAGGGGCACTCGACCCACTGAGCCACATCCCCAGCCCTATTTTGTGTTTTTTGCAGAGACAGGATCTCACTGAGTTGCTTAGTGCTTTGCCGTTGCTGAGGCTGGCTTTGAACTCATGATTCTCCTGTCTCAGCCTCCCTAAGTGCTGGGATTACAGGCTTGCACCACCACACCCTGCTGATATTTTAATATAAATTCACAAGTGGGATCAAAGGTGGGTGTTTAAGAGTCTGGTTCAAGAAAATTTTCTATGTTTTTACCATGAACAATGGATGTTAGGTAGAGTTCGCTGCTCAGGTTGGGAAGATTAGAAAAGAAAAATGTTTGGGGATGGGAGGTGTTGAGGATTTGATCTCACACATGCTGAATTTGTGATAATTATGCGATATCCTAATGAAGATATGAGGTCAACTATTAAATGTACATGGCAGAACTGAGAAGAAAATTCTGGAGCTAAAAATTTTGAGTCATCCACATTCATAACATTTAAAGCTAATCAGTGGAAGGTAACCTGAGAGGAAGGTATACAGTGAGAAGAAATGCAGCTGTGTGTGGAGTCCCAGCTCACACAAACCAAGACTTTTCTAAAACAGCAAAGGGAGGGATGATGACAATAAAAACTTCAAGAGGGCCTCCAGTGCTAGAGGAAAAACCAGGAAAGCTTCCTGTCTCTGAAATCAGCCAAACATAATGTTTCTAGGTGAATGATAAACTTTGTCAACTACTACTGAGACATCCAGATATCTGAAATTAAATAATAATCTCCACAGCATAAAATAGTCATACTTTTGTCCCCTCCCTTATTAATCCCAACTTCATTCAACACTAAAAAATCCCTTGGTCATTTCCATTTTTTTTTTGGTGTTTATTAATATTATCATATTATTGAATCATTTGTTCAGATTTTTTTATCTGTTAACTATTAACATAATTGTCTTTCTTCTCAAGAAGAGAAACTCATCCTTTTTTACATCACTAAGATATTTATGTTGTAATACTGTTACTTGTTAACTATTAAAATTTTAAAAGCTCAGTGTCTAGGCTTGATTTGCTAGGATTTACTTTCTGTTTGTTTGCTTCCAAAAATATTTTCCCATTTTGCCATACATTCCGCTAGTAATTTGTGTCAATCTGCATTAAAATCTTACTGTTTATATTTCATTATAACATACATGGGTTTTCATCCTCATTTTCTCCATTAATATTGTTTCCAAAGGGCTTGGACTTCATAAACTTGCCAAAAATCTTTATTCTGTGTATATGTCACCTAACTTCATGCAAATATACCAAATATACACAGAAATATAGTGATTTTTTCCTTTTTTTAACCATTAATCCTCCAATTTTGGAAGAAATAATGGGAAATTCATAAACTCATTTGTCCTTGAATTAGGAACATATTTATTGATTTTGCATCATGAGCTATCAGAGTAAATTTACATACTGATGCTAAAGAGAAAGATCGAGTACCGGGTGTGCACGAGCTATTAAAGATGCAAGAGATGGATAAACAGGAAGTGGGACTTAATCAGAAGGAAATTAATTTATCAAAGCCTCAATAGAGGGGCTTAAACTTTCCTTTTGATGTTATTTTACTTTTCAGTCTCCTCAAGTTTTTGGAAATTTTAGTTGCTTGGAGTTTGGGGGAAAAAATATTCATACACACACACACACACAAGTATTTTAGGTACAGAGTAAATGCAGGATAGCATGTTAGCAGTGTTACAAGTATTATCTTACTGATGATGATTATTTAATTGTTACATTTGAATGCTATACTCCTTCTTTCCTGCTGTTTTGAAGGGTATAATAGTGCAATAGTTCCAAGATCTATAAACTGTGTGAAAACTGTTATTTCCGAGATAAACATCCCCTACATGTAAGTTAGCTTATTTTCTAAATAAACTGCTCCCAATAAAAATTAATTTACTATTTATAGGTCAAATTACAAAATATTCCTGAGATTATTTAGTTTTAGCCATGTTGGTGTTATACAGGAAAGTCTTCCACAAATTTTAAGATTAGTTTTTCTCCTTTTCCTCTAAATCATTTATAAAAAAAATTAAATACAGTATATACTGGCACAACTGCCAAAGGAACATTTGCGTTTATACTTCTTTATTTAGAAAAGTGCCTACTAATTCTTAACCTTTCCTCTTAACTCTAAGCTACACATATATCCATGACAAAACAGTTCCCAGAACTCATGATTTTTAAATTTTCAATACATTTTGGCACGTAATTTTCTCAATTATTTTATTAAAGTCTCAGGAGTTCATCCCACTGATTGCTGTTCAGTTTTCTATGCTTTGAAAAAAAATTTTTTCTTTCCCTTAAAGACTTTCGGGATTTACCTTTTATAGCTCATTTAAATACCCATTTTTATATGTCCCTTTGTTATACTAATATTTTATGTTTCCTAGTATTTACTGAAATCTCCCTTTAGTAGATAATCTATTACTTTTCTTGGAATGATATTGGACTCTGTTGTCTTATTTCAGAACATTTTATTCCAAAACATCTTTTGAATAGGACAATAAGAGCCTTAGTTATTCAAAATAACTTGTACAGTTTAGAAGAAATGTTATTTCTGTGTCTCTGTCAAATGTCTACTTGTGGGACTAATATTTTTATATTTTTCAAATACTCTCCTATAGCTTAGAGCTGGACACATCCAAAATGTTTACAACATAATTTCACTGAATGTTCTGTATTTTTCATAGGTGCCATGCATAATATTTTCTTTTTAAATTCTCTTAAAGACAGGAAAATTCTATTCAGAATAGGTGGAAACAAAAATTTAGAAAATGAGTCATATCCTTAGTCCCCTATTCACTATTCAACTCACTTTGGGAGGGCTGTCAGATAATTTCAGCCGAAATGCAGTAAGGCTCACCGTATCAAACATGAGCATCAATTTTTTATTATAACACATATTACAAACCTACATTGTAAGCAAAAAAAAATAGTTGCATAAAATTTATTTCACACAATGTCCTTGATTCTCAAAAACAAAGCTAAAGTATTTTTATGATGTAGTTAAAAAGAAACAGAACCATAGACACCTGCACCTGAATATTCATTATGCTTTATTTTTCTTTTTCAGATCTATACCTGAGAAGTAGGTTAATATACAGAGTTCCTGGTTCAATTTCCATTGTTTTCACAAATACTCATTTAGTGCTTTTATGCTCAATTGAAGTATGTGTGTGTGTGTGTGTGTGTGTTTGTGTGATTTTTTCCCTTATTTGAAATCATCTCTGTCTGAAACTCTAAGTGATTATTTTGTTCATCTACAGATAAACTGCTCCAAATTCTTGTTCCTGTAAACCCTCCTATAAACACTGTCTTGTTTGGATAATACTGCTACAGAAACTTTGCTTCATCACCTATCCCTCTGACTTCCTGAGCCCCCAATTTTCCAGGAATGATAATCCACTTAAGAAAATGAAATGCAATGAAAATATTTGGCCATTAAAAACTTAATAGAATTGGCTGTTTAAAAATTAATAAAATGCACTGGAGGCCCATGGAGTTAAGAATCTGGGCTTTAACTAGTGAAGGGGCAAACTCCTGCTTTCTGCAGGCCTTGCCGTATGCCATTCCTCAAACGATAACACAACCCAGCATTCATTGCCAATATGGAATGGCACTTCAGGTTTGTGTATCTGTAACCAGTGAAAACCCTTCACAGATTCTGGTTTCAGATGGCCTTCTAGTATTGAAAATCATTGCTAAGTTTAAACATATCCTTGAGTCTTCTTAGGTGTTGTTATGGTTTATAGATGAGGCGCTCCCAAAAGCCCATGTGTAGCTCAATGCAACAGTTTAAAAGATGAATGACTGGGCTATGAGAACTTGAATCTAATCCAGGCATAAACCCACTCATATAAATCAACTAGGTAGTAACACTAGGTGGGTGGGGAGAAGGCTGAAGGAGGTGGGTCACTGGGAACATGCCTTAGGGGTTTGTACTTTGTCCTTGGTGATTGGAGCACTCTTTCTGCTACCTGATTGCCATATCCTGAGCTGCTCCCTCTGCCATGATATTGTGCTGAACTTGGGCCCAGAGCTATGGAACTGGCTATCTATGGATTTAGCCCCCTGAAACTGTGAGCCCCAAATAAAACTTCCCTTCCTCTACATTGTTCTCAAGTATTTTGGTCATAATGATGAAAAAACTGACTAAAACATTTTTTTTAAAAAATTGAGGGTTCTGGGAAATGATTTTCATGCAGAAAAATAAGTGAGTGATCTTTGACATAGAACTTGAAGGGTAAGTAAAAGTTCAATGAGATAGAGATGGAAGAAGAGTGAGAACATTCCAGGCAAAGAAAATAGTATGAACAGAGAAAAAAAAATTCTAAGGAGTGTTAGAAAGAAAATGAGTTTGTTTTGTCTAACTGGATTGTGGACTTAATAGGAATTTCATGGGAAATAAATGAGAACTATAGATTAAAAATTTGCTACCACATTAGAATGTACCAAGCAAAGGTTGGGTTTGTGTGTGTGCATGTGTGCACACAAGGGGAAGTCACTAACAGTTTGAAAACTAGAGTCATGATCAGAAGGGCTTTGAAAATCCAAATTGTCACATTGAATGTATTTGATGGTTTGGACCACTGACAGGCTGGATGCAGGTAGTTCATAAGCTAAAATGTTTGTCTAGCTAAGATGTTATAAGGTGTAAAATGGATAATGTTTTTGAGAATATAAAGTAATTGACTGATGTTTTATTTTCTGTATAATACCTTTTTGCTGTGGGTTTCTACCCATTGAATAAATGTCAGGCATTGCTTTAGGGAACAAAGAGGGTACAATCTGATTAGAACAAAGAAGTCATTGCTCCATTTTGGATGGCAAATTTTAAATATTTTTTGGATACAGGTTAGAATTATCCATGTTTCTTTCCCTGAGAGAATTGATGGGGTAGTAGCACATGTGTGCATCTGTTCATCTGACTTTGTCAAAGTGTGTGTCTATAGGACATACTTTAGGAAATTCAAGCCTATCTTTTAAAGAAAGCAAAGGAATTTCTGTTGTTTTTCTATTTCCTAGCTGACATTTTCTTTCAAAGGAAGTTTGTATCAGCTCACCCTCACCTTGTTATTCAGAAACTGAGCTTCTGAGAGCTTTGCTCCCTGGAGAGCAGTAGATCAATGTGGGAGCTCACATTTGTTTGAATGTATGTCAGGTAATCACAGTACAGCCCCTGACTATTGACTGAGTAAAGACAAAGTGAAAAATCCTGTATTTTTCATTGTAATCATAAATTCTAAAGCTATTTCTGTAATAAAATGAAAAATTTGAGAGGATTTTTTTGTTCATTTAAAAGAAACAATTTATTAATCCATAGCTCATAAAAATGAATTGTGGTTTGGTTGGTCATTATACATGTGAGACTTTATTTAGCATTGCACTATTTTCTTTCTTTTTTTTTTTTTTCCTTTTTTTTTTTTCAGTTTTCCCATGAGATGGCTAAAATTACTCTCAAAAGTTGCTCATTTCTATGCTGCCAACTTCTCTAAATTTGAGTTGCTTAAATATTTTGATATATACTAATCCTACTGCTTTAATGTTTACATATATCCCAAAATGGAAACCTAAAAGATGACTAAGATTAGACCATACAAAACAGAGCAGAGTTAATAAAACATGAGATTTTGTATTCTCTCTGATTCCCAAGGCTCAATTATCAGCATTTGGGTCTCTTTGATAGGAGAGAATTATAAATAATATTTAACTAATTCTTGAGCAATGCTTTATAACTTTAAAAATATTCTCATAGGCATTGTCACATCCTTACCATGTCCCTTTACGGTAGTCTTCCTTCATTATTTCCTTAGTTTGCTGAGCCACAGTGAGGTTAATTTACTTTTCCCTGATTTTGATGTGTTTTCTCTCCTCTGGGCTCTGCTTGGGCTCTTTGCCTGAAGCTTCCAGGCTGCCTCTCTCCATCCTCAACCCTCAGGAGCATACCTTTGCTTCTTCTTGCTCCATGGGTTCCTCACAATTGCATTTTCTGCTCAGAAAAGGGCTGGTCAGGTGAGCATCGATAAAGAAGAAACACATAACAGGACCCTTTTTACTGGGAGCCCCGGGTGTCATCTTTGTGCATGGCATCCTGCCTGTTCATTTGTTTCACGAGTGAAAGCACTTCTTCAGCTTTTATGCCAAATGAAAGGATCATTATGAACACTAATTTAAATTAGAACAGGCAGAATAAATCTGTAAAAGACAGAAAAAAAAAATTAATCACCTGTGGCAACTGTCATTTGAAGTTATCCTTCCCTCATTCCACTCCAGCACATCCACATAAACACAAAGAGAGATCATATTGTTTACTGGTATCAAACTGCAGAATTTGGCTTGCCTTAGGCATGGCTCTAGCCTAGAATCCAAGCCGCCACAAACATCAATTTGGAATGCAGCTTCAGCGCTAGTGGAAAAGCTGTCACAGGCAAGTCTAAAATACTGAGAGCACCGAGCTACTGACATTGCTAAAGATGATCATGAAGACATTTATCCAGCCTCTCCTGCCTCCCCTTCGCCCAGTGCTTCAGAAGCTTATGTCAAGTGTGACAGGCTAGGTGATGAATGGGTAGAAAGTTGACAGATGGCGACAGGCGGCTGAGTAAGTGAAATCCTCCATCGTTAATTCTTGTGATTTTACCTTTCTGACACAATGAACTTATATTAGGATGTGTGACTAAATAAACCAGAGTAAGAACAGCCATTCACCAAGAAAGGGAGGCCAGAGCAGAAAGCCACGCTCTCATTTCTCTCAAACTTCTTGATTGCCAGATTTCTGGAACACCATCTGTAATCAAGGACGCATTATTTAGAGTTAAGTGGAATGATTAGCTGTGTTGTTTTTCTCTGGAATATATCTCCAGAGTAGTAGCTGAAAGTCATGACTCAGAAAAATCCCATTTCTCATAAGTCCTCCTCGAGATTAGAAGTAAAAAAAGAAATCAGTCCATTGGAATTTTGATTAATGAGAAAAGGAGAAAGGTTTAAGGGTGAGTGCTTTGTTCCATTGATGTCCATGAAATGTAGGCCTGACACATCCTAGTCCAAAGCAATTGAAAATCATTTTAACTTTACTTTGTTTTGAGAGGCTTAGGGTTTATTGAATTGAGAGAAATTGGACTGAAACAAGTAATTTTTTTGACACAGGCTGCTAAACAGCTTGGAGACCAAGAGCCGTAAGGCCCCGAGCAGGTCATTTAGTACAGAGTGGTGCCTTTCTTAGGAGATGCTTTCTTCTCACATAAATATACTGAGGAATACATCTGAGCGAGATTCCAAGTTTTCTTTTATATGTCTTTATACTTACAATTAGCAGCTAATGGCAATGAGGTTTTTGCCTATATCTTCTACCTCCCAATTGACAATAACCATCACAATTGAGATGATTGTGGTCAGAGAAGATGCAGTTATAACCTGTTCTAGAACAAGGAGAAGAATCCTCTGATTCCAATTCAAGTATATGAATTCCTGTTCTGGAAAATATTGTATATTCTTTTTGAGAACCTAAGAGAATTATGATTTCACAGGACTTTTAATTTTAGTGATACCAAGAAGATTAGAAACTATTCCTTCATTTTTTCTGCATTTTTAATACAAGCACAAGGCCTCAGATTTTTATTTGCACATTTCCATTGTATTTAAAATATATATTTCTGATATTTAAAGCTCCCTAATGAAACCAATTTTTCAAGCCTTTTCTTCTTTTTCTAATATAATATTATAATTAAATTACTTTCTGATTCAATTTTCTTTAAGATGTTTGATTTTCTAAAATGCTTTAAGTTTTCATTTTTAATAAGTAATATTTATAAACTTTCCACATTAAGTTTCATTGTGGGGCTCTAGTGATGCTCTTTCTTGAAAAGTATAATTTTATATCTCTTTAGTCCTTTTAGATTTACTTCCTTTATATTTAAAAATATTCAAATCACTAATCCATTGATAATCTCTTTATATTCTCTTCTTTATTACTTGAGCAGTAATTAATTAATTACCATTAATTAATATAGTACATTTTATGATGCTGAGACATTTCACATATACCTTACCAACCAGGTTTATTTGTACTCACTGGGTTTTTCTTTTTACTTGTTTTTTTTAAACACCTAAATTTATTTCTGCCTTTGTCTCTTTTCCAATTTTATTATTTCAAAATCCTCATTGTCCTACTATTGAGGAAAAACATTCCTTCCACCCATTTTAAACATAAAGTGACATAATAAGCATTACTTTCAATTTATGTTTTCTGGAGTCTCAGAGTAGTTTTCTGATAGAGTTTATTCTAGGTTCAAGTCTTAACCCATGATATCATATCATCCTTATCATAGAACTTGGCCAAGAAATTTAATGACTCAAAAACTTGAGTTATTCATCTGGTAAATGAGTGTAACGTGATCTACAGGTTTGTGGAAGTCTTAAATGAGACAATAAACATCAAGTGCTTAAAAAATACCATAGTAATCTTTCAGTAAACAGCAGCTTTTACTCTCTTATTAGGCTCTAGGATTGATTTACAGACTGATCTCAAAATAAAATGTTTTTATTCTCACTTCATTTGAATAAAATTTGGGACAAACTAATTTTGTTTATTGCATTTTGCATGGTTCAATTCTTATTAAGGAAAATAAGGTATTAATTCTGCTCTCAAGGAACTTTCGGACTGTAGGAGAGTAACAATATATATTCTAGTAAGTGCTAACTCCTTGTGATATACACAGGATCAAAATATGCAGCAAAAGTGCTGAAGGGGGCTGTTCATCACCATAACCACAACAGGGAAAGGAAACTAAGGGAGTGTCTTAACCAAGTTTGAAAAGAATGAATACATGTGCAGCAGATATCAAGGACTGCAGAGGGCCAAATATTCCAAGTGAAGCAGCAACACATACCACGTACATGTATAAAGTCACGGAATATAGAAAGTATACATGTAATATGAAACACTAGAATCCAAATTTTAGCAGAACATGCAGGAAATATATGCAGTTACATATTGCTGGAGTAAAAGTGTCTTGAGGTAAATATTTCCTATTTTAAAAATATATATTGTATTTTAGATATTAGTTTATTTTACATTTTTATTTGTACTGGTCTCTTTAGAAAAACAAAATACATTCTCGTGGTAAAAATGTATAATTCTGCATAGAATAGTATAAAGTGTAAATTACAGTTACCTTTTACCATGTTAGCTCCACTTCAAAATATTTGTCTCTCTTAAACATTTTTTACTTAACTTGTAGCAGTTCTAACTGAATAGGGAGATTTGTACCAGGATTACCCTACTAGGCAAATACCTGTTGAATTTAAGCAATATGGTATTTTAAACTTTTGAAAAATTGAATTTGAATACATTTAGATTTGAAATTCATTCTACAATTTACAGCCACCACTTTCTATTCTTTTATTTAGCTTCCACAGACATTGATAGCACTTGCTTGGTTTTCGAAGGATAATAGTTGAATTATGAGTCTCGGAATAGCCTCTGAGTCTCGGAATAGCCTCTGAGTGTGTGTGTATGTGTGTGTGTGTATGCACGCACATATATATCTCATAAAAATCATGTTATACTTACTGTATTCTACCTTGCTGTTTTTCTTATTAATGCATGATGAATATTTTTGTATCTCTACTGTAATATTCACAACGCAGTTGTACTAGGGCAGTGAGATAAGTTGATGAGAGACCAAGAAAGAACAGAGGTGAGATATGAGCTTTAAGTTTTTTTTTGTTTGTTTTTTGTTTTTTTTTTTTTTTGAGAAACGCTTATTGGGAAAATCCAGCAATGATGGATTGGACAGATGTTTGTCATATTCTCTCTTTACAGATTATCTTATGTTTTGTGTGTGTGTGTGTGTGTGTGTGTGTTTTGTTTCTTTTTCCAGATGAAATATAGGAATCATTTGCAAAGAGAGTTACAGATTTGATTTGAATTTTTTATGACAAATGCATTGAATTTAATAACTCATAGTTTGTTAACATTTTCATAACATTGGCAAGTTATATTGAAAAGAGGGTTATTTATGTTTTGACTTTCTTTAAGGAAACTTTTTTCATGTTTTATAATTTTTTGAAAATGTAGGTTCTGTTAGTCTTGTTTTCAGTGTATTTCACAGAGAATAATGGAGTAAATTTGCATCTACTTACCCAATTTTTACCAGATACACAGCATCTGTATTTTGAGACTAGTTGTTATGTCTTTCATGGTTTAATATGCTTTAAATAATGGCTTTCACTTTATTCAGTATTGTCAGTGTAGTATGACTGCAGTTTTCTTCCTTGGCTGCTCTTGGTTTGCTTTTCCTTTTTACACTGCAGTGCTCATAATTTGCCATGATTTTCCCTACGAAGACCTCTGAAGATGTCAGACAGAAAACCCTGTGGACTGCCTCATCGTGTTCAAATAGCCCATCTTATTTCTTTCTTCTCTGTTAATTTAGAATGGATATCTTTGTAATGTTTTTATATTGTAGTCTTTGATCTACTGATACAACACTTCATAAAATATGCATGGTTGTATTTAATATAAAGGCATTTGACACTAATACTAAAGTGCTTTTCCTGAACTTTAGGTGAGAAGATTAATAAACCATCCCACTTTTTTCCTTTAGGAATGTAATATAATTTTACAATAAGGTCCATTTAATCATCTTCTTCTCTCTTGAAATGACCTTGTGAAATGAGAGAGAGGTCTTATCTTTGGTTACAAATGAGACTGTGATCTTAAGTTATTCTCTGTGCTCATAAAACTAAGTGAAAAACTACGTAAAAACTAAGTGAAGAGGAGAATCACTAGGGTACAGTACAGTTTTAAATAGAGATAATACCTGGAAGAAAAAGAATAAAATTATATATTGATTTATGAGGTGCGGAGAGCATGTAGTGTACAGGAACAGGAATACTGTCTACTTTGGAGCAAAGACCACTTTCTGGATAAAAAGCTCACAGAGAACTGTGATACCTGAAAGACTGAAGAAAAGAATTACACAGACATGTTTCCTTAAAGGATTTTGCTACAGACAGTTGAAGTATCAGAATATTATAAACTGGATGTGGAAAATTCTGTGGTTTGAATATAGTTTGTCCACACCAAGACTCATAAGGAAGCTTGGTCCCCCATGCAGCCGTGTTGGGAGGTGGGTCTTGTGGAAGGTGTTTTGGTAATGGAGGCCAATGGATAAATGCCTCTATTGTGGGAATGAGTTAGCTATCTTAGAAGTTAGGTCCTTTTGTTTTCTTCTACAGTGCTTACCTGATCTTCTGCTTTCCTCCAGGAATTGAAGCAACACAAAGGTATTAAGAGAAGCTGACCAGTTATGGATACACAATCTTTAATTTCCCAGGATCCAGAAATGCAACTTAAAATAAATCTTTTTTTATAAATTATCTGATTTTGAATATTCTCTTATAGCAAGAGAAAATGAACTAAAATAGGTAAATTGGGGGAGAAATGGAGACATCTTAAGGGATAATGAAATCTTTTATAGCAGAGTCAGTAACTCAGGCCAGCATAAGTGACCAAGAAAGACGGCCACTGTATAGAGTACATTCACTCTATATCACACACAGACGCACAAACACACATGCAATTTTAGTTACACTGTTGACTGATTTCTTAAATATTGAAAAATGCACACTGTTTTTACGGAACATTGGCCACCAAAGCTTTTACACTTTGTTTTGTTCTGTAGTTCCATAAATCTTTGCCCAAATATCCATGCATCTGTTGCATGTCTCATTATTACCTTTTTAAAATTTCTGTCTCTTGCACATGCTTATGATCCCAAGAGCTTTGGAGGCTGAGGCAGGAGAACTGCAAGGTTAAGGTCAGCCTCAGCAATTTAGAGTGCTTTAATGGATTTAGTGAGACCCTATCTCAAAATAAAAAATAAAAAGGGTTGGGGATGTGACTCAGTGGGATGTGACCAGGATTGAATCCCTGGGTTCAATCTCTGCTACCGAATAATTTAAAAAATAAAAAATAAATAAATTTTGTCTCTCCCAGTGAGTCACGAACTTCTTGGGGACAGAGAGCTGTGTAATCTGAAATTATACAGATAATTCAAATGCTTTTTACTTCATCAGTAAGTAGATACATGATTATCAGAAAAATGTTGTATTAGCTCAGAAGACCAAGATAACATAAAAAATCAGTGAGACATAGATCACCAGATACCAGAATTGTTAAATTGTTCATTGAATAGCCTTTAATGATATTTGAAAATGTGTATGGTGTAACATGTTAGACTTAACCATGGTGCTTTACCTGCTAACACAAAGCTAATTTATATTGGATTTCAACTGATAATAATGCTTGAAAGTGCAAGAGATAGTACCACTATTTTCACTATTTTGTTGAGAAAGAAAAACATTCCTTTTAAATGAATGTCTTCTGCTGCAGGTATTTTGTATCTAAAAGATGCAATGGTGTCTCTTAGATAAGATTTGCCCTTTTGGTTGCATGTAATATTTATGTCCTCTGTAGGTACTAGAGATTCAGAAACTTAATTATAATTTTTTTCCTTGCAGAAACTCCTCTACACATTATGAATAATTTACTATTCTTACTTCTTTGAACTCAATTGTAGAATTGAACATTGGCTAATCTTGCAATTCTACTCTTCTCCCAAGTGAAATTAAACAACAACAACAAAAAATAAGAACTGATCACTAAACTAATGACTTTAGATGAGTATAATTTTATGTAAATTCTGAAAGATTTGGTGATTAAGAATGAGTTTGATTTCTACTTCATTGTTCATTTCCTCTTGTTACAATTATGTAATTCCAAATGTGATAAAATGGCACTTTCATTGCTACACCTGCAAATTTTATAAAATTTGTTCAGACTTTGGGTAGATTAAGAAATAAAGGGGAAAATTACCAAACAAAAATCATATTCATTACAAAATTGCATTTTTGTCTCTCTAGTACTGAATTTATCTATTCATGAAAGTAGTTATATGAATAAAAAATTGGTCTACTCACATGTACTAAATTTGATCATACACTAAACAAGAAAACTACCCCTAGAAGGAGAAATAGTACAAACAATGAAGTGCAAAAATATGTGTAGAATAATATTTATTTTTAATTTATAAAGTATCCAGGCATCAATAGCAGAGACTTGTCATCATAAGTAATCTTTTAACTAATATTGAATATAATGTTTTAAGTGTTTTTACAAGAATCTTCTTTGGTTCCTAAATCATATACCACTATAAAGGGGGTTTATTATCCCCATTTTAGAAGCAAGGCAAATAAAATAGCAAGACGTAAAATAATCAAGGAAATAAGTTGCAAATGAATTGATTTTATAACTCACTTCTTTTACAGCCTCCTCTGAGAGGCTCTATAGATATATGCAAAAGAAATACAAGCAAATAAATATGATTCTCATACTATGTGGGTATAATAGATGAGGAGTTTATTCAGTAATAGATTTTCACACAAATCCTTCAAGTTGATACAAAGACTTCCATTTAACTATAAGTAAATGACCTGTAAGGAATATTAAATAGTATAAGTAATAACTGTGGTGTAACTAAACCATGCTTAAAATCTAATAAATGTTAAGATAATTTTATATGTTAAATATTAATATCAAATATTAAGGTAAACTTTTACCTATTAAAAGTAATGGCAAAATACTGGGCTTAAAAATAAATATTTATCAGAGACTAGATAATAAAAATTTAGCTAAAATAACTAGAAAACTGTGATCTAATAGTCTATATTTTTCATTAATTTTATTTTAGGAAAAGATATACTCCTGAAAAAGAAAAAAGAAAAATCTCCAACATGGTTTACATGGAAAAAATTTCAATATTTAAAATTCTAACAAAGTACTTAAAACCCCATTATAAAAACAATTAAACTACCAAATAATCTTTTTTTTTTTTTTTTTGGTTAATATTAAGAAAGGCTTTTTAGAAACTTTATCTCTTAATGTAGATAACAATAATTTGGAGATCTACATCGGTTCCAAGATGGTGGCCTAGACAGAGGCAGCATTCCTAGACTCTCCAGGACAGGGTTTAAAGTAGTGGAAACACTGTTTCTCAAAGAGTTTTTAGAGGACATCCGGCAGCTGCCTCCATGCAGGAACTCCACTCACATGCCCACAGGATTGCCAAGCCTCAGCATTTGCACAGGACCCCAGCCACAGACTTCCGTGCAGGACTTTGATCCATTGCCCATGCAAAACCTGCTCATGCACAAGCTCCCTGGCTCCAGCACCCACACACCCCGCTGGTCCTTGGGTCACCCACCCACGCATGACCCCTAGATGTTGCTCCCACATGGGACCCCTGGCCCTAGTGCAGGACCCCTGCCTGCTGCTCTTGTGTGGATCTCCATCTACCAGTGTAGAACCTACCTGTTCGCCTACACCTTGGGACACAGGACAGGATCTGGAGACAAACTTTTACTTCTGCACAGCACACCACAGAGCTGCATCTCTGAACATGTTGCCCAACACCACCGCCTGGACGGCCCTTTACTCTCTCTCTGAGACACTTGCAGATTGAAGGTGAAAGGATGGAAAAAAATGTATCTCACACATACACTGTGTAAACAAGCAGGGGTTTCCATTCTTATATTAGATAAAGTGGACTTCAAACCAAAGTTAGTGAAAAGGGATAAAGAAGGTCATTTCATACAGCTTAAGGGAATCATACATCAATAAGACAACAATCCTAAATATCTATGCCCTAAACAATGGGGCAAGAATGTATGTCAAACAAACCTTTCTCAACTTCAAGAATCAAATAGAACACAACACAATAGTACTGGGTGACTTTAAAAACCTCTCTCACCATGGGATAGATCTTTGAAACAAAAACTAAACAAAGAATCTACAAAACTCAATAGAAAAATCAATAATCTAGACTTAACAGATATATATAGAATATTCCACCCTTCAACAAGCAAATACACTTTTTTCTCAGTAGCACATGGATCCTTCTCCAAAATAGATTATATGCTATGCCACAAAGATAGTCTTAGCATATACAAAAAAAGGAGAGATACTACCCTGCATTCTATCTGACCGTAATGGAATGAAATTAGAAATTAGTGACAGTTTAATAAAAAGAAGCTACTCCAACACCTGGAGACTCAATAATATGGTATTGAATGATGCATGGGTAACAGAAGACATCAGGGAGGAGATAAAAAAAGTTCTTAGAGGTAAATGAGAACTCTGATGAAATATATCAAAATCTCTGGGACACTATGAAGGCAGTGCTAAGAGGAAAGTTCATTACATTAAGCTCATTGATTCAAAGAAGAAAAAGTCAACAAATCAATGATTTGACAGTGCATCTCAAAGCCATAGAAAAAGAAGAACAAACTAACACCAAAAGAAGTAGAATACAGGATATAATTAGAATCAGGGCTGAAATCAATGAAATTGAAATAAAGGAAAAAATTTTAAAAATTGACAAAACAAAAAGCTGGTTCTTTGGAAAAATAAATAAAATTGACAAACCCTTAGCCACCCTAACAAGAAGAAAGAGAGAGAAAATCCAAATTACTAAAATTTGTGATAAAAAAGGAAATGCCATGACAGACCCTACTGAAATACAGAGGATAATTAGAAACTATTTTGAAAATCTATACTCCAGTAAAATAGAAAACTCTGAAGACACCAACAAATTTCTAGAGATATATGACATACCCAGACTGAACCAGGAGGACATTCACAACTTAAACAGATCAATTACGAGCAAGGAAATAGAAGATGCCATCAAGAGCCTTCCAACCAAGAAAAGCCCTGGACCAAATGGATTCTCAGCTGAGTTCTACAAGACCTACAAAGCAGAACTAACTCCAATACTCCTCAAATTATTCCATGAAATAGAAAGGGAGGGAACCCTTCCAAACTCATTCTATAAGGCTAGAATCAACCTGATACCAAAACCAGACAGAGACAAATCAAAAAAGGAAAATTTCAGACCAATATCCCTAATGAATATAGATACAAAAATTCTTAATAAAATATTGGCAAATCACATACAAATGTATATTTAAAAAAATAGTGCACCATGATCAAGTGGGGTTTATTCCAGGGATGCAAAGTTGGTTCAACATAAAGAAATCAATAAATGTAATCTATCACATCAATAGACTTAAAGATAAGAATCACAGAATTTTATCAATTGATGCAGAGAAATCATTTGACAAAAATACAGCACCCTTTCATGTTTAAAACAATAGAAAAACTAGAGATAAAAAAATAGCTTAGCAGGAGGCATCACAATACCAGACCTTAAACTATAATATAAAGTTATAGTAACAAAATGGCATAGTATTGGCACCAAAATATACATGTGGAACAATGGTACAGAATAGAATACACAGACACTAACCCACATAAATACAGTTATCTCATAGTAGACAAAAGTGCCAAAAACATACATTGGAGAAAAGATAGCCTCTTCAACAAATAGTGCTGGGAAAACTGGAAATCCATATGCAGCAAAATGAAACTAAATCCCTTTCTCTAACATTCACAAAACTCAACTCGAAGTGGATTAAGACCAAGGAATTAGGCCAGAGACCCTGCACCTAATTGAGGAGAAGGTAGACCCAAATCTTCATCACATCGGATTAGGCCCCAACTTCCTTAACAAGACTCCTAAAGCACAAGAAATAAAAGCAAGAATCAATAAATGGGATGGATTTAAACTAAAAAGCTTCCACCTAGCAAAAGAAACAATCAATGAGGTGAACAGACAGCCTATGTTCTGGGAGCAAATTTTTGACACACTCACACCAGATAGAGCACTGATCTCCAGGATATATAAAGAACTCAAAAAACACCACCAAGTAAACAAACAACCCAATCAATAAATAGGCTAAGGAGCTGAATGGAAACTTGTCGGAAGAAGATATACAATCAATAAACAAATATATGAAGAAATTTTCAACATCTTCAGCAATTAGAGAAATGCAAATCAAAACTACTCTAAGATTTCATCTCACCCCAATCAGAATGGCAGCTATCCAAAATACAAGCAACAATAAGTGCTGGTGAGGATGTGGTCAAACATTGCTGGTGGGACTGCAAATTGGTGCAAACTATGTGGAAGCAGGAAGCAGGAGGAAAGGTGCTGGAATGCTATCTGGAAAGCAGTATGGAGATTCCTTAAAAAACTTGGAATGGAACCACCATTTGACCCAGCTATCCTGCTCCTCCACCTATAACCTAAAGACTTAAAAACAGCATATTACAGTAATGCAGCTAGTTCAATGTTTATAGCAGCACAATTCACAATTGCTAAACTGTGGAAGTAACATAGATGCCCTTCAATAGATGAATGGATAAAGAAACTATGGTATATATACATAATAAAATACTACTCAGCAATAAAAGAGAATAAAATTATGGCATTTTCAGGTAAATGGATGGAACTGGAGAGCATCATGCTAAGTGAAGTAAGCCAATCCCAAAAAACCAAAGGCCGAATGTTCTCTCTGATTAGTGTATGCTGATACATAAGGGGGATGGGGGTGGGGAGCATGGTAGAAATGGAGGAAATTTGGATGAGACAGGGGGAAGGTAGGGGAGAGGAGGGGAAATGAGAGTAGCAAAAATGGTTGAATGAGATGGACATCATTACACTAGGTACATGTATGAAGACACAAATAGTATGACTCTATCTTGTTTGCAAACAGAGAGATGGAAAATTGAGCTCTATATATGTACTATGACTTGAAATGCATTTAAAAAAAGAAAGAAAGAAAACAAACAATTTGAATTTCTATTAATATGAATATTCACATTATTTTCTGAATAATATGAATATGTAATATATAAAGTATTTTTGTGTTAACAATGTGATATAACTCATTAAGCAATGTTTATCTCAGAAAAGGCTGATTTTTCTTCATTGTTTAAAAGATGATTTCTTCTAACCAAAAAAAAATTAATATGCAATATTTTACTTTCCATAGGTGTATACCTAAATGGAACCTGATGAAAACCTGTGGACAATTTAAGAGCATTCACTGCAAGATAATCATAAGGTATGGATCTACTTCATAATATTATTTTAACTTTGCATTTATTTCTTTGTGTATATGAATAAATCTATCACAGTGAGACTGGGCATCATGATTGATATTTTTGCAGGTAATCAAAATTATTACAAAAACATACCAGGGTAAAATTCTAATATATAGTATATTTTTCATGAACTGAAGTAGATATGTCATTGATTTCATTGAATCTGTTTGGTGGGAGAAAGACAAAATTTCCAATTAGTATCATTCTACTTCAATTCATCTTATAAAGAGAAATGTCTACTTTAATTTTAAACATAATTTTAATGAGCATTCCCAGATTTTAACTTTCAAAGTATGCTAATATAAATCAAGAAGGTGAAAGTAAACACAAGTAAATGAACAGATAAATAATGATAATTTGAAATTATAACATATACAAGTAACCTGGTTCAGAATTAATTAAATTAATGCTAAAATTTTCTCTAAGTAAATACAAGGATTTCATGGTAATGACAATAATATTATTACAACGTATAATTTATTTTACTCAAATTGATAGAAAGCAAAAAGTGATCTGAAGCAGAGCTGAAGAGAATGAGGAAAATTCATATTATTGTTTTCCAACAATAAAAGTTCTAAAGAACTTTATAATATTAAGAAAATGATTAATTTTATCTCTTAGTTGTTTTCATGATGAGATTTCAGGAACTTTGATATAACTTCTTGAATATTGTCATAAATATAACAGTTTTTTCACTGTTTTCTTTCTTCCCACTTCACTTTATTTCCCCATTTTTTTGGTTAAATTATTAGTACTTTGTTAAAATATGTAATATTGCATTTGTCACATGTAACCATAAATACAAAGTGCTTTAATTATCTCAATATTTGATATTTACTTTAAGTCATTTTACCATTGTTTTTTGTGCATTACAACTTCACTTTTGTTTTTTTGTTTGAGACAATGATAGATTTCCAACACAACTGTGCAGAAAAATTTTGTGCATCGTTTTCTGCTTTCATACCCACACCCCCATTGTAGCATCCTGAAAAATTATAGTAATATATCAATACCAGGATATGGACACTGATAAAGTCAAGATGCAGAATGTTCTCATCATCCAAATTGTCCTGTACATTAACTTTGTTATTTATTTATTTGGTATCAGGATTGAACCTAATGATGCTTCACAGCTGAGCCACATCCTCAGCTCCCCCGACCTTCTTTTTTTGATGTCTCACTAAATTGCTTAGTCCTCCCTAAATTGCTGAGGCTGGCTTTGAACCCTCACACAATCCTGCCACTGAGATTACAGGCATGAGCCACTGTGCCTGCCCAGCTCTGCACATTGACCTTTTACGGCAACAATCAAGTTCCATCTACCAGTGTTCCCTACTCAACATCTGGTCACTAATTTGTCATCTGTTTCTGCAATTTTGTCTTTTCAAGAATGCTACATAAAATGAAAAATAAGATACATAGGCATTTAAAGATTGATTTTTGACTAGATTAATTTCTAGAGATTCATCTAAATCATTGTGTGTATTGTTTCTTTCTATTGCGGAATACTATTTTATAGCATGAAAGTACCACAGTTTATTTAATCATTCATCAAATGAAGGGGATTGAATTATTTCCAGTCTAGGGCATTACAAATAAATTTGGTATGAATATATTTATGTACAGGTTTTGTATGTAGAGATTTTTATTACTCTGGGGTAAATGTCCAAATGTTCAATTATTGGCTCATATGTATTTGTGTATGTGATTTTATTAAGACATTGCCAAACTGTTGTCCAGAGTGATCAGCTGTTTTATATTTCCATGGACAGTATATGAGTGGCAGTTTCTCTGCATCCTCATTTCATATTGTCAATATGTATAACTAGAGAAACTCAAGCAGGTACAACATGATACATAATTATGTTTTAAATTTGAATCTGCTTAGTGAATAATGATGATGAGTATCTTTTTAGGTACTTTTTGACAACTTCATGTCCTACTGAGTAAAACGTCTATTCATTTATTTTGCCCAATTTCTTACTTGATTTTTTGTTTCTTACTGTTGAGTTTTTGAGTTCTTTGAATATTTTTGATAGTAATCCTTTGGCAAATATATGGTTTAAAGATATTTGCTATCAGTCTATGGCTTGTCTTTTCTTCTCTTGTGTCATTTTAA
Source organism: Geosciurus inauris (assembly GCA_004024805.1). Lineage (NCBI taxonomy): Eukaryota > Metazoa > Chordata > Mammalia > Rodentia > Sciuridae > Geosciurus > Geosciurus inauris. The sequence goes on along the minus strand of PVHX01006617.1, from coordinate 71,558 downwards.
TGAATTTATAGAAAGTTATGACTACATATTTCAATCTTTTTCAGTGGTGGTAATTATTGAATTTTTTGATTCTTATGTCCACATGTTCATTGAAACAAAAATTATTATCTGTAGCACATTGAAATAAAATCATTCATAGACTAATATTGTAAGCTGTGACTGCCTAACTCAGTTGTTCCTTCTAGTAATTTTTGTTTTGTTTTGTTATTTAGATTCCTTGGAATTTTCTGTGCAGATAATCATGTCATCTTAAAACAGTGATAGTTTCATTTCTTTCTTTAGATTTGGAGTCCTTTCATTTCCTATTCTTGCTTGATTGCAAAATAGAACTGGATGGAATGTTGGAAACTATGTTTAATTGGTGTGTGAAGAGTAGTACATTTTTTCCTTTCTTCCAATATTATGGGAATGTATTCAGTCATTCATAATTAAGTACATTACTAGGTACAGGTTTTTCATAGCTGTTTTTATTAAGTTAATTATGTTCTCAGTTTTCTTGACTTTTTTGTGAATAAGTAGCAAAATTATCAAATTATTTTTCTGAATCAATGGATATCTTGGGTTTTTTTGTTAATATGGTAGATTATTTTGATCATTTTTCTAATACCAAGGCAGCTTTTAATCTCTGGAAGACTCCTCACTTGGTCATGGTATATAATTACTTATCTTCATTTTTCTGAGTTTTGTTCATAAATATAAGTTTAATAAATTTTGTGTAGCTATTCAGGAGGAACATTGTTTTGTCTTTTCAACTCTGTATAGTTTCAGGTTCAGGATAATAAGAGATTCATAAGGTAAACTGGGAAATTATTCCTCTCCCATCTTATGGAATACATTGTGTGGAATTCATATAAATTCTACCTTAAATGTTAGATAATTCTCTAAAGAAATAATATGGGCATAAAGATTTCTTTGGGGGCATTTTTAAATCATGAATTCAGTTTCTTTCATATCTTTATGTCCACACAACTAGGTTTTTTCACTAAAACACAAAAACAATTCACTGAGTTGGGCCAGTTGTTTTTTGAGGAATTGGTCCATTTCATCTAAATTGTTGAATTTACCTCTATAAAGATCATCATAATATCTTTTTATTATCCTTTTCATGTCTGAAGATTTAGAAGTGATATTAGATTTTGTATGATTTCTATTAGTAATTTGTGTTATTTTGTCAGTTTTGCTAAAGGTGTGTCAATTTCATTTTTTTCAAAGAACACATTTTTCACTTATTTTATCTATGTTTTCAGATTTATTTATTTATTCTCTATCTTCATTATAGTCTTCTGCTTGCTTTGCATTTATGTTGCAGTTTTTATCCTAGGTTTATATTATTTATGTTGTTTTTCTTCCTTTCAAATTTAAGTAGTTAGTACAATAAATTTCCCTCTCACTGTTGCTAAAAATGAATCAGGCAAAAATTGATATGCTTGCTATGTTTTGATTTGCGTTCAGTTTAATATATTTTAGGTTGTCCTTGAGACTTGTTCAATCCATGGGATTGAGAATTATATTTAGTTTTCAAATATTTCCAGAGTTTTTGTTTTCTCTACAATATTTTTGTAGTTTGGTTCCATTCTAATCAGTAAACACACTTCAAATGATTTCAAATTCTGTAAAGTTATTAAGCACAATTTTAAGGCCCGGAGTATAGTATATCTTGGTATATATTTCAGAGGTATTTAAAGGAACACTTATTCTGTTCTTGGTGGACTCTCTCATAAATGTTGATTAGATATTTTTGGTTCATGTGTAGAGTACCTCTTTAATCTAGATGATATATGTCCATTTGTTATATAACTAACATGAAAGAGATATTGAACTTTTTTATTATTATTTATTAATTTCTCTTTTTGTTTTGTCAAAAAAATTTTTTTTTTTTTTTGGTACTGGGGATTGAACTCAGGGGCACTCGACCACTGAGCCACATCCCCAGCCCTATTTTGTGTTTTTATGTAGAGACAGGTTCTCACTGAGTTGCTTAGCACCTCGCCATTGCTGAGGCTGGCTTCAAACTCACGATTTTCCTGTCTTAGCCTTCCTAAGTGCTGGGATTACAGGCTTGAGCCACCGCGCCCAGCTTGTTCTGTCAAATTTTAAACTTTAACTTTAGAAAAAATTTAGACTTACAGCAAATTTGAGAAACATAATTCTCATATTCTACATTCATTTTTCTCTAGTATTAACATTTGGCTTTAAATCAGTAATGAACCACTATTGATATATTATTATTAGCTAAAACAGGCAATACTTTACTCAGATGTCCTGGGTTGTTGCCCAGTGTTCTTTTGCAGAATTTTATCCAGTATCCTTATAACATTTAGTCCTCATGTCTAATTAGAATTCTTGTGGTTATGGATTTGTCTGATCTTTTCTATTTTTGATGACTTTGTAAGGCCAATTGGTCCAATTGAAAGATTTGATCCAATTGTTGTAATATATTTCTTACAACTTTTTTCATACATACATGAGAGTTATTAGTTTATGTATGAATAATCACAGAGAAAATGTGCCATTATCAACACATAACAAAATCAATAATATGTACTATGAACATTCTGTAACACTTTTCATGTTAACCTCGACAATCTGGTTGCAGTAGTGTCTCATGTTTCTCACTGCAAGGGTATATTTTCACCTTTTTACTATATGTTGTTCATTGAAAGGAAGCCATTCAAGACTGCCCCGCCAACCTGCTGGAAACCAGACCCAGTCCCAGGACTGCTCCTACTCAGAGTGGAGGTCCACAATGTTGCTCCCTAGCCTGCATCCATCTTGGGACACTGCAGCCATTGCCATACCCCTCCCCATGTAAGAGCCTACACCTTGGAACAACAGACAGGATCTAGAGGCAGCTGCCTGCCATAGTGCAGTATGCCACAGCACTGCATCTCTGAAAGGCAGCCCAAAGTCATTGTAAGTCCCACTCATTCAGCCCCATCTCTGAAAGTGGTTTTATCCATCTTGGGCCACTCCCACTGCTATCTTGAGTTACTTTCACTACCACAGCCACCATCTTTAGTTGAAGTAGTGTCCATCTGGGGACACCTGCCAGGGACCAGAAGCAAACACCAAGTTGACATACAGGTAATCTGCAGGGTCAATACAAGATTATAGAGGAGAAACTGCAATAACTAAGACCTGAACTTTAAGAAAGGAAGACATAATCAACATGAAAAAATAAGGGAAGAGACTGCCCCAAACAATCCAAGATACTATAATAATAGAATCCATTGACAGCGCAGTTGATGAAATGTTAGAGAAGGAGTTCAACATGTCCAAAATTAAAATGATCTACTAGCTAAAAAATGATATAAGTGAATAAATACAGGCAAAATTTGATCACTCCAACAAAGAGATAAGAGCAAAAGATTACTTCAATAAAGAGATTCTGACAAAGAAAACTATCAGAAATTCTTGAAATGAAGGGAACAATAAACCAAATTAAAAACTCAATAGAACTCATCACCAACTAACTAGATCACCTGGAAGACAGAACCTCAGACAATGAAGACCCAATATACAATCTGGAAAATGGAGTTGACCACATAGTGCAGATGGTAGGAAACCATGGACAGAACATTCAAGAATTATGAGATAACATCAAAAGACCAAACCTAAGATTTATCAAGATAGAAGAAGGCACAGAGATTCAAATCAAAGGAATGTACAATCTCTTCAATAAAATAATATCAGAAAATTTCTCAAACATGAAAAATAAATTGGAAAATCAAATACAGGAGGCTTACAGGACACCAATGTACAGAATTACAACAGATCTACACTAAGACATATTATTTAAAAAAATGCCTAGCATACAGAATAAAAATAGAATTTTAAAGGCAATAAGAAAGAGGAATCAGATTATATATAGGAGGAGACCAATTTGGATCTTAGCAGATTTTTCAACCCAGACTTTGAAAGCCAGGAGATCCTGGAACAACATATACCAATCTCTGAAAGAAAATAGATGCCAACCAAGAATCTTATACCAAGAAAATTAAACTTCAGATTTGATGATGAAATAAAAATCTTTCATGATAAACAAAAGTTAAAAGAATTTATAGTAAGAAAACCTGCACTACAGAGCATTCTTGGCAAAATATTTCATGAGGAGGAAATGATAACCAAAAATAAAAATCTGCAAAGAGAGGAATTATACTAAAGGAAAGGCCAATCAAAGGAGAAATCAAATCAAGTTAAAACCAAAAATAAACCAAAGTGACCAGGATTACAAATTGTAGTTCAATGATGAGTTTGAATGTGAATAGCCTAAATTCATCAATTAAAAGACACACTGACAGATTGAATTTAAAGAAAAAAGACCCAACAATATGCTGCTTTCAAGAAACTCATCTCACAGGAAAAGACACCCATAGACTGAAGGTGAAGGGGTGAACAAATCACTCACATGGCCCATGTAAACACACAAGGTTTTCCATCTTTGTATCAGATAAAGTGGACTTCAAACCAAAGGTAGTGAAAAGGGATAAAGAAGGACATTTCATACTGCTTAAGGGAATCATACATCAACAAGACATAACAATCTTAAATACCTATGCCTCAAACAATAAGGCATATAAGTATATCAAATAAACCCTTCTCAACTACAAGAATCAAATAGACAACAACACAAAAATACTAGATGATTTTAACACATTTCTCTCACCACTGGATAGGTCTTCCAAACAATAAATAAACAAAGAAATGATAGAACTGAATAAATAAATTAATAATTTAAACTTAACAGACATATATAAAATATTCTATCCGTCAACAAGGGAATACACTTTTTTCTCAGCAGCACATGGATCCTTCTTCAAAATAGACCATATGTTATGTCACAAATCAAGTCTATCAAATACAAAAAAATAGAGATATTACCCTGCATTCTATCTGACCATAATGAAATGAAATTAGAAATCAATGATAAAATAAAAATAGAAACTACTCCAACACCTGGAAACTAAATAATGCACTATTACATGATGCATGGATAACAGAAGAAGTCAGGGAGGAGATGAAAAAAATTCTTAGAGGTAAATGAGAACTCCAATACAACATATACATATCTTTGGAACACTATGAAGGTAGTGCTAAGAGAAAATTTCATTGCATTAGGCTTATTCATGAAAGGAATAAAAAGTCAGAAATAAATGACCTGACATTACATCTCAAAGCTGTAGAAAAAGAGGAACAAACCAACACCAAAAGAAGTAGAAGACAGGAGAAAATTAAAATGAGGGCTGAAAAAAATGAAATTGAAAGAAAAGAGACAATTCAAAAAACTGACAAAACAAAAAGCTTGTTCTTTGGAAAAATAAATAAAATTGATATACTCTTAGCCACCTTAATGAAAATAAGGAGAGAGAAAATTCAAAATACTAAAATTCATGATGAAAGAGGAAATATCATGGCAAAAACTATTGAAATACTGAAGATAATTAGAAATTATTTTGAGAAATGTATATTCCAGTAAAATAGAAAACCTCAAAGATACTGACAAATTTCTAGAGGCATATGACCTACCCAAACTGAACCAGAAGGACATATAAAACAGATCAATTTCAAGCAAGGAAATAGAAGACACCATCAAAAGTCTACCAACTAAGAAAATCCCAGGACATTTAAATTCTCACCTGAGTTCTTCAATACCTACAAAGAAGAATTAATACTAATACTCCTCAAATTATTCCATGAAATAGAAAAAGAGGGCACCCTTCTAAACTTATTCTATGAGGCTAGTATCACCCTGATACCAAAATTAACAGAGACACATCAAAGCAAGAAAATTTCAGACCAATATCCTTGATGAATGTAGATGCAAAAAATTCTCAATGAAATTTTGGCAAATTGCATACAAAAACACATTTAAAAAATAGTTCATCATAATGAAGTGGGGTTCATTCCAGGGATGCAAAGTTGGTTCAACATATGGAAATTAATTAACATAATCCATCACATCAATAGACTTAAAGCTAAGAATCACATGATTTTATCAATTGATGCAGAGAAAGCATCTGTCAAAATACAGAACTCTTTTATGTTCAAAACAATAGAAAAACTAGGGATAGTGGGAATATACCTCAACTTTGTAAAAGCTATCTATGCTAAACCCAAGGTCAACATCAACCTAAATGGAGAAAAATTGGAAGCAATCCCTCTAAAAATGGGATCAAGACAAGAATGCCCTCTTTCACCACTGTTATTCAACATAGTCCTTGAAACACTAGCCAGAGAAATTAGAGAGATGAAAGAAATTAAAGGGATACAAATAGGAAAAGAACTCAAACTGTCATTATTTGCTAAGGACATGATTCTATATTTAGAGGATCAAAAATATTCCACCAGAAAATTTCTATATTAATAAATGAATTCAGCAAAGTAGCAGGATATAAAATCAACACCCATAAATCAATTGCATTTCTGTATATCAGTGATGAATCCTCTGAAAGAGAAATTAGAAAAACTACCACATTCACAATAGCCTCAAAAAAAAAAAATACTTAAGATCTCTACAATGAAAACTATAGGACACTAAAGAAAGAAATTAAAGAAGATCTTAGAAGATGGAAAATCTCCCATGCTCTTGGATAGGCAGAATCAATATTGTCAAAATGGTCATACTACCCAAAGGACTGTACAGATTCAATGCAATCCCAATTAAAATTCCAACATCATTCCTTGTAGAAATAGAAAAGTCAATCATGAAATTTATTTGAAAATATAAGAGACTTAGAATAGCTAAAGCAATCCTTAGCAAGAAGAGTAAAGCAGGAGGCATCATAATACCAGATCTTAAACTATATTACAAAGCTATACTAACAAAAATGGCATGGTTTTGGCACCAAAATAGACAAGTAGACCAATGGTACAGAATAAAATACACACAGACAAACCCATATAAATATAGTTATCTCATACTAGACAAAGGTGCCAAAAACATACATTGGAGAAAAGATAGCCTCTTCAACAAATGGTGATGGGCAAACTGGAAATCCATATGCAGCAAAATAAAACTAAACCCCATCTTTCACCATGTACAAAACTCAACTCAAAGTGGATCAAGGATCTAGAAATTAGACCAGAGACCTGTGCTTAATAGAAGAAAAAGTAGGCCCAAGCCTTCATCATGTCACATTAGGCTCCGACTTCCTTAACAAGACTCCTAAAGTGCAAGAAATAAAAAGCAAGAATCAATAAATGGGATGGATTCAAACTAAAAACAACTTCTCAGAAAAAGAAACAATGAGGTGAAGAGAGAGCCTACATTTTGGGAGCAAATTTTTACCACACTCACATGAGATAGAGCACTAATCTCCAGTATATATAAAGAACTGAAAAAAACTTAACACCAAAAACAAAACAAAAAAACTCAATCAATAAATGGGTTAAGTACCTGAACAGACACTTCTCAGAAGTTATACAATCAATCCACAAATACATAAAAAGATGTTCAACATCTCTAGCAATTACAGAAATGCATATCAAAACTACTCTAAGATTTCCTCTCACGCCAATCACAATGGTAGTTATCAACAATACAAACAATAAAAAGTGTTATTGAAGATGTGGGGGAAAAGGCACACTCATACATTGCTGGTGGGACTGCAAATTGATGCAACCAATCTGGAAAGCAGTATGGAGATTCCTTAGAAAACTTGGTATGGAACCACCATTTGACCCAGCTATCCATCCAAAGGACTTAAAAACAGCATACTACAGCGATGCAGCCACTTCAATGTTTATAGCAGCTCAATTCACAATAGCTAAACTGTGGAACCAACCTAGATGCCCTTTGATTGATGAATGGATAAAGAAACTGTGGTATACACAGTTGGAATATTACTCAGCAATAAGAGAGAATAAAATTATGGCATTTACAGGTAAATGGGTGGAGTTGGAGAATATTATGCTAAGTGAAGTAAGTCAATCTCAAAAAACCAAATGCCGAATGTTCTCTTTGATAAGTGGATGCGGATCCACAATTTGGGGGAAGACATGGGAAGAATGGAGAAACTTTGGTCACAGGAGTGGGAGGGGGGAGGGGGCAGGGGGACAGTAAAGATAGTGGAATATGATGGACATCATTGCCCTAGTTACATGTGTGACTGCACATATGGTGTGACTGCACATATGGTGTGACTCTACATCATGTACATCAGAGAAATGAAAAGTTGTGCTGCATTTATGTACAATGAATCAAAATGCATTCTGCTGTCATGTATACCTAATTCGAATAAATAAATTTTAAAAAAAGCAAGTAAGCTATTCCATGAAGCCCATAATAATGGGAAATTTTGCTTTAGCGTTCTTGAGGGCAGAACATCTGAATGAATTATTTGGGACTTTTTGTTTATTTGCATGATGAATTTGTCTATTTTCCTCCATGTATTTATTTATTTAATTATATTTATATCTATGTAGAATTGTGTGTATTTGTTTTATTTTTTGAGTTATAGTTCAATGTTAGATTACTTTTTACCTGAGCTATTGCAACTTTGTCTACTAGGAGCTTTTTCAATAGGCTCCTTGTTCCTTTGACATAGCCTCATCATTGTGCATTTCTGAATGTTATTTACAACTTCTCTTACTTTTAGACACCATGAATTTATCCATAGCCACATTATATATTTCCTGCTTCAGTCCTAGAATCTGTCATTCTTCCAAGGACCCCTGATTCCTTTAATTGTGGAATGTTATTAGTAATGGAGACTTGGTCACTTGCTATGTTCACAGCTACTGAATGTTGCTTCTTCTTTGTCCTATTAGTTGACAGAACAAGAAAATATTTGTGTGTATACTCACTCATGTACATATTCATAAATTAAACATTTCTATACTATCTATCTTGATCTATATGGAGGTAAACTTCACTCTTATTGATTTCTCTAACTCTAATCTATTGCCACCTGGAAGATTTAAGCCTTCTGCCTTAATAATCTGTAACTTTCTACTCCAACAGTGAGAAACTCACTTCCAACCATCCACCATCCATTTATTTATTGATTCAATTCCAGTAAATATATACAATGTTTCCAGAATTGATAACTCACACACTTATGGGAAACAACTTCATCACCAGTTCTAATTTATAGTTTCTTATATCATTAGTAATATAGTAATCATTCATTTACAAAGTTATTTAGGTCAACTTAATTTTCCCTAGTACATTTTGGGAGGCTGTTTTATATTTTTTTAATGCAATTAGATACTTTTGTCTCAGTCTGCATTCTACGTGAGATCACCTGACCTTCCAATCTACATTACAGCATGGCCTTCCTGCTAGCATCAGATGTAGGTAGCAACCTGTCTGGAAATGAGACCAAAGGACTTGGTTAATTTATTACAGCAGTAAATGATATATCAGAATGGAAGAGAGTACATTTTCATGTTGGATAATTATACTTATCTACCTTGTAAGTGTTTGGTAAAAGTTTAGCCTAAATGTAAGTATGTTATGAATATCAACAAATCTACAGATCTTTCCCATAAAACCCACAGTCTCTACAATGTTTATATTAACAATATTTTCTTATATAAGTATAAACTTGGGAAAGCTGAGCATCCTAAGTTAACAGTTCTTGCTGTATGTATCTTAATAGTATTAGGGTAATGACAAAATATGGAGATTATCAAATAAATGTATTTCTACAATCTACATTTTATAAAGTAAAATATTTTAAATATTAATTTTTTCTTGAAGCCTTCTTGGAAATCTCAAATATACTTTTTGTGGTAAAAGTCATTATGAATTTTTATTTATTTATTTATGCTTTGATGTTGATCTTGAGAAGGTAAAATCAAAAGAATTGTCAGAAGATTGACACTTGATTAAAACATGCTCAAAGACACCTGAGAAATAATAGCTTGGTTACATATTCAATTCCAATGCCAATAACATATTTAAAAATAAGCAAAATATTAATACAAGTGTAATATTTTTTATTAAAGAGTTTATTGTTGTAGTTTGTAATAATCAAGAAACTAATAAAGAAAACCATTTCAGTAAGATTTGGAGTCTGTAATAGGAACATGTCACACAGATTACAAAGAATACTTTTCCTCAGTCTTTGTTAAGCTTTCTGAGATCAATTTATTATTTAACAAGAGAAAGACAAATTCTAAATTTGGATGCACATAGTTCCTTGCAATAAATGATTCATGACTTTCTCTAATTTTTAACATAATTATCTTTAAATCAGTCCATAACTAGAGCAATCTTTTTCTAAAATTTTAACATATTTCATAACCTTGTTTCAGACTCATGTATCATAAATCAAGAAAAGTCAAATTACATTTCCCCAAGCACTCTACTTGCTAAACATATTCAAGTTTTTTCTTAAGTATACGCATTTATGTTTTGGACAAATTGAGACTACTTTTAGATTAAAATTTCTCTTGCTTTTCCTTGAAAAAAATTTTGATTACCTTCTATACAAAGTTGTCTTTTTTTGTCTCTATGTTTCCTAGGATAGCCCTGATCATTATTAATTATTAACTTTAACAAAAGTAAACTTCTATACACAGAGAAAACTGAAGGCTACAATGCAAACTGTTAGTTTTACACAGAGGCATATTAGCAATTTAGGAAAGTTTATGAAAAAGATGTAAAATCACTTTTCAGCCCCCATCCATCCCTTTTCAACTTGCTTAAAGTGGAAAAAGTATGTTTATTATTGCCTCCCAAACTGTAGCTCTCCACAGATAAAAAGTGAGAAGAAGCAAATGTTTAAAAATGTTTGTTTATTCTCTACTTTTATAATATTTTATTTAACACAACCACATTTCCTCACAGTCACCTTCGCTATGACTGCTTTAGAAGTACCACTGCAGCAAAGATCTTATCACCTGCAACCATGTATATATTTATAATCTTGTCCTTTACAAAAATGTTTGCCAACTCTTATTTAGGTACTCAAGGATTTTACTTCAGTTAATTTAATTAGCCCAAGTTTTTTTTTTTTTATTCCTTGTCGATCTTGGAAATCATGTTCAAAGGAATATGCACTCAGTTCTGTTCTAATGCTTGTTCTGAATACATGGATTTGTTCCAAAACATTTGGTATATTGCAGAGTAATTTGAGTATTACAAAAATATTGCCTTTGTGAGTGATTTCTTCTGTAACAAATTCTATCTGAAAATGAGAAAAAAGTAGGCCTAGCTAAACTGAGCTTAATATGAATGCATGAAATACACACACACACACACATTTTCAACATCCACCAGGTTTGTTCCTTATTTGCTGTGAGCCAAACATCTGGTATTACAATTTTCAATCCAATTTCAAATAACCCTTCTCCTACTCCTAATAACCTCAAATCTGTTTGTCATCCTCCTCTCCAAGCAAATTTATGGCTCTTTAAGGAAAAAGGTGCTTAATTTATTAAAATTTAAAGTCATTTCTTAATCATTCAATACTTAGAAAATAGTACTATCAGTTTAATAGGTTTTTATCATGGTGTGTGTGTTTATTTGTGTTTGGGGACTTACAAGTTTTTGACTGTTGTATCCCTTATTCCATTTTCCTCATATATCTCTATTCTTGTATTATCTACCTGTCATCTATCTGTCCATTCACTTATCTGTTTATCTATCCTCTTTGTTTATGTTTAGGCAATTATTTTCTGACATAGGATTCAATTATGTAGCTGACAGGTATATAAACACACTTAACTGTATTGGTCATCAGAAAAATACAAATTTAAACCACAGGGGAATATGATTACACAGGTGAAAATTAAACACCAGTAATGTCAAGTGGGGTCATAATGTAGAGCTCACAGAATTCACATATATTGCGGGAAAGAATGTGAAATAACCCACTGTAGAAAATTATGTACATGTATCTAGTGTGTGAGTCTACAATACTTATTCTACAAGTGTATACTCAAGATAAATGATTACTCATGGGCACTAACTTACTTGTAGAAGAATATTAATAAAAGATTTTTTTTATGATAGTTCCAAAATAGAAACCACCCAAATGTCCTCCAATTGAGCAAAATTTTAAAACACTATTCACTAACTAGAAAAAGGAATTGCTTATCCATTCTGTTACATGAAAAAATTTCAGACACAATATCTTAAGTGAAAAAACCTGAGATGCAATAGCACACCTAGTGTATGATACAATTCAATTTATGCCAAGTTCAAGGGTGGGCAAAACTCAAAACAACACAAATTAATGTTTGTCACTGGGGGCCATGGCATCTACTACAAAGGAATGAGGGTGACAGATATTTCATACTCTGATCATCATGGTGATCACACAGAGATATGTACAGAAAATATTCAAATATGCACTTAATATTTGTATAATTCATTGTAGTAAAATGTTTAAAAAGGATCACATCAAATACTATTTCCTAAAAATATTTTTTTCCTTTTCAACAAATTACTGTGCACATGATGGGGCATTGCTTTTCCTTTTTACATTTTATTACAGTTTTTTGGAGGGGTAGATAATTCCCCTCTTGTATAAATATTAAACTCACTGGTAGAAGTTACTGTATTCTAAGAAGTGTGAAGTACAGCTTTGTGCAAAGTGTGTATGTGATATATATGAAACTGAAATGAATTGGCTGGAGGAAGAGTCCATGTACATAATTTGTGAAAATAAAATTTTCTGGCATTTTTAGAACACCTTCATGCAGTGTATGGTCATATTATTGTCAACATCAATGTGAGATGATATTAACATAAATATAACCATAAGCTAAAGTGATTTGCTTAATCTTTAATTTAAAAAATAACCTGGGTACAGTACACATACCTGTAATCCCAGCAGCTCTGGAGGCTGAGACAGGAGGATGGTGAGTAAAAAGCCAGCCTCAGCAACGATGAGGCGCTAAGCAACTTCGTGAGACTCTGTCTCAAATACAATACAAAATAGGGTGAGGATGTGGCTCAGTGATTGAGTGCCCCTGGTACCAAAAAAATAAAATAGTGTGAAGATAAATGTTTTACTAGAATTATTTATCTTTTTAATAGTATAAGTTATAAAACATGAGACACATTAATATGAACATTATGACACAAATGCATACATATAAATTAACTGAGTCCATTTCTGAATAATATACAAAAATATGCTCTATTAAAGACACATTCTAAATTATAAGGAATTGAAACTACCTGATATTCCAGAAGTGCTTGAAAACCTCTTCTCTTCCTAAGGTGAAGGCAAATGGAGATAGATTCTCATGGAGTTCTAGATTTTATACATCTTTCTTCATTTCTTCCAGAATTCAAAATTCCAGAGGCTAAAAGTCACCCCCTGGATTGAGGTCTCCTAAAAGAATTTTAATAATGCCTTAGAGAAATAATTTCTGAATTATTTTCAACACTTATTAAGACTGTAGTAAAAGTAATATTGTGAGTTGTTAGTCTTTAAATTTTCCTGGTTGATGAACCTGAAACTTTCAGAATGTATAATGTTTAAAAAGTTCCTAAATATTGGCTCAGTAAATGTTCTTCATTGTTTTAAGCACTGTTATAACCAACGTTCCCTTTAAGCATCTTTGTCTGTGTTTCACCATGAAGATATACAAATCAGTTTTTCTGCATTATGGAGCCCTACTGAAGATATTGTTGAATATTCTAAAAGATACTAGATAAACACTAAAATTTTATACACTTTTGACAAGTTTAGAAAAAGTAAGGAGTTGAAAATATTTGAAAAGTGCTTTTTACCTCAGGTAATTTTGTTTTGAATGATTTAAAATGGAAACATGACTCATTTCTTTCACAGCTTATATACATTGATTATTTAATTGGACTGTTTTCTGTGTTTTTTTTTCTTCTAGTTGTAAATTAGCTTTGTTACCAGTGCTGATTTTATTTTGTGCTCAGTGGATGCCTTTACTACTATAAATAATAGTAATAAATACTTGTGTATTTTCACCTGACATTTCAATAAGTAAATTTTTATCAGAACTGTTGGTGTTAGCCTGCCTGCTATATATACATAAAAGTAGGTTGAATTAATTTTAAGATATATAGAGAGGATCCTTTGAATTAGGCAATTTTCAGCTGATTAAAGCATATGGACACAAGCTTCATATTAAACATGTAGAATTGCTCTATAAGGTAATGTTTCCTTCAAGATAACCGAACATATATGCACTCACATACTCAGTTAAGAAGAAAAATATACATGCTTAAACAATTTTGTTATATATTTCTTACAGATTCAAATACCACAGATAATAATGGACAGGAAAAAAAATAAAAATGTGTCTTTAATTCAGAATATATCTCATGTTGTAGAACAGTGAATATACAGTTGTAGCATTATATGACTGTTTTATTATTGTTTTTTTAGATTCATAAAACAAGATGATCATGGATTATAGATTTTTGCCAAGTTATTTTATGTTACTCAGAACTTATTGGAATATAATAGTTTTATTCTTATGAAACCCAACAGATTGTGCTTCTGATGGTGATATTCCCACTGAAGTGTTGATAATATTTAATATAGTAAATATGGTACTTTATGCTGTAAATAAGAACAAAATATATAGTCAAACACTGCTATAGATTTTGATAGTTGTTTACTCAAGAATACTGCTTAATAATAATACTGCATATGCTATGTAGAGATTGCTTCTAGAAAAAAATTTGGGTGTACAAAATTTTTATATTATCAGGAAAAAAATGTTCTTTCTTTGGTACAGTTGCCAAGTTCTCCGGCAGTTTATTGGTAATCTGAAGAATAAATGTTTGTTTGTTAAAAATACTAGACAAATCAGCTTTGCTTGAAGAGAATTTCTTAGATGGTCCTGTTGGTAGAATGTGAGATAGGGACCTGCACTTAAATAAGTATAAAGTTTATTTTATGGAGCGCCAGGAAGCAAAAAATGAGTAAAAATAACCATTCCCAGAATTCTGTATAACAAACCAGAGCACCTATCATGTCCTTCCCTCACTGGATGATTTATACCTATATACCTCAGGTTAGTTAAATTATGCCTTAAGACTGAGCCTCTTAACAAACATAATAAAACCTGATTTAAAAATATAATAAAGTTTCTTGTTTCATAAGCCTCATATTCTAGGTATTTACTCAATTTTTTCAAATTATTTCTCATACATGGACAAAATATTTAAGACACCCCAATTTGTTAAATGTGCATGTTTTTACTAGATATAATAAGTAATGCAAAAATGTTCCTGTTAAATATTATAATACATAGGGTATCTACTTGTGTCTTTTGCTTTCATAAATGTTCATGAGAACAAAAAGGAAAAAAATATGGCCAAATAGGGCAGTGATCACATTCTGTCTTCAAAACAGAAATTTCAACTGAGAATAAAGTAGATTTTTAGTTTTCTCAGATAACTAATTTGTTAATGGCAGAATTTGTACAAAGTAAATATAATTTTCAAATAGGAGAAATGTGAATTTATACAATTTGTTTCACAAAACGGATAATATTTAAAGTAGGAAACAAATCTGATTCTCTCATGATCAAAAGATGATTCAGAAAGCAATCTTCCAAAAACTAAGCAATAAATCCAAAGAAACAAAATAAAATGTAACAGCTGATGAACATTTGGCACAGGAACTGACCCTGGGAAACCATTATCCTGGCTTTCTTGACCTCTGTGGGTTCTGTCAGTTCAGTACCATATATCTCACTTCTAAAAGTTTATTAGGTGTTCCTAGATGCCTGGCATTGAGAGAAAGATCCCCCTTCCCCTCTCTTTACTTATAAAGAAATTATTTTTGCTTTAAATGGATTTTTAGAAATATTTACAATTTAAAAAATGACTCAGGATTATTATCCAGAAAATTGGTTTGAATAAATGATTAGTCAAGTACATTTTTCTTCCATTGAAACCAATAAGCCATTAAATTACCCTGCCCACTAAACACCAGAAGGAAATAGACACGCTTACATAAATCTGTTTATTTTTAACACTGGAGAATTTTGTGGAGAAGTGTTTGCCATTTTTTCAAATCGGGAATCATTGAAATCATGCATAGTAGATGGAAGGGGGCGGGGGATTGAGGAACAGTGGGATTAAATGGAGATAAAGGTGTGTGTGTGTGTGTGTGTGTGTGTGTGTGTGTGCTTGTATGTTCAGTTTAACATAACGTCTACTGCTTTCAACATTTCTTTCAAAATTTTACGTATTTCAAAATGACTCTAATTCAAGGCAAAGTTAAAACACATTTTAGTGCTGAAAAACTCACTGGGGTCTCAATGTCTAAAATGTATCTTTATTCTATATCCCTGAGTCAAGAATGGCTGCTGATAAATCTGCTCACACAATTTTATAAAGGCTTTAGTATCTCTGATTGCCTTTTTTCTTATCTCCCTGACTTGGTCACATCTACTGAATCACATTCCTTCCAACCTGTGTCTACAATGAATGCTTAGGAATTCAGTGACAATGTTTCTGATGAGTTGTAAGCCCTTCCTGTAAGTAAGTGAAGAAAACTTTGTTGTGATGAAGGTCCAGTTCTCATCTCAGAGGTGCATGAGACAAGTAGCAGCAGTGAGTCACACTTCTTTATAACTTTTTAAAAATTTTTATTCTTGAGTAGAACATCTTCCATGTCTGCCTGTCTCTGGAATCTTTTTTTTTTTTTTTTAATGTTCTTTTGCTCCCATTTTAATCTTCCACAAGAATCTCTCCTCCATCAACAGGTCAGTGTTGATTGAGGTGGAATGTGGAACGAAGAGATGCGATGCCATGGAAGCCATAATGCATCACTTTTCAACCAGATAGTAGTATTTTGACAAATGCTTAGGCAAACTTCACATGAGTATTACAAATATCTCCTTTTCCTAGAGACAGGCTACTGGTCAGAAATTTTTCCCTTTTGCATTCAGTGTTGAGTCTAACCTTAAGGCACCTTTTCTGATGATTCAGAGGAAGACTTGTGAACTTTGCAGAAATCATTTAGTTGAATTTTGTAATAGATTATGAAATCAATCTTGGAATTTTCTAACATTAGATCCTGCTTATCCATCCCAAATTCATAAGAGAATGAGACGAGAGAGAAAAAAATTTGACAGCTACATAGCTATAGCTATCACTCTATTTCTATATATCTATATTTGCATCAGCCTGTCATTTGCAATCCTTTATAGACGTCATTTGACTTCTAGATCTTAAGCTTTTTGTAGTAGTCATCAAATGACCTAGTATGAGCTTCTTTAAATGTTATTCAAAAACAGTTTTAGTATTTAGCAGAGAGTATTTTACCTTTTTAGTAGAGAACTATGACTGTTCATGGCTCAAGTGCTGGGATAGATATTGAGCTGTGGTTAACTTTGTCTCATCAAACTATTCTGATGATATATGTGCATATGCGATGTGGTTTAATTATTTCTTTAATTTTATAGTTAAAAAAATCAAGGTCTAAAATATTGTAACTCATCATTTTACAATATTCCAGCCCATCCTTAAAGTTAAAAAGTTATTATTAAAATTGATTCTTATTATTTTCAAAATATAGATTAAAATGTATGCAGTTCAAAGAGAAAATGGATTGCAGACAACAATATTCTCAAACTAAGCATTAGTGGTCATTACAGACTCCAACTAGGATCATAATATGTGACTGAGTAGTGAAAAGCTCTTTAACCCATTAGCAATCCCTTGAGGCAAATTGAAACAATTGAAAAAGTAACCCTGAAGTGCTATAAATAATGTGTGTATGTCTTTTCAGGAGTAAGGATCTAATGTGATTTTGTGATGGCATATATTAGGGTTTTGCATGGCATATAAAACAAGTTTAAATTCAATGGTATTCACAGATTATGAACCTTCATAAAATCAGTGGGGCGAGCAGTAGGCACCTCAAACATTTCAAGGGAATCGGTGTACTTATCATAAAGCAGTCACAGATGATAATCTGAAAACTCTAATTACAGGCTTATTGCAGTGTGAAATCTTTCATACTGAAAATAATAGCACTGTATATATTTAGTAGGTAAGCTCAAATATATGAATAAAAATATCAATAGATGAAATCTGTCTTCTCAATATTTCAATATTTCAATTCATTGTCAATTCAAAACCACAAGTAACCTTTTCCATGGATACTACACATATTCTATTCATATAAGGAGCTGTAGAAAGATTACTATTTTAATGATGAACCCATACACTTTTTTTCCTCTTTCTTTCTTTTCTTCTCTTTTTTCTTTTTTTTTTTTTGCTGGAAAAGGACCACACAAGGATCTCACTGTGATAAAAACGTGTATGTCCTATGGCTTTTTCTTCTAGCACATGTGACTCCTTGGCTGCCATCTGGGAGCCTGACCTAAGCTGAGTTCAAACAAGCTGCACCTGTGTGCTTCTTCAAGCTGACATTGCATGTGTTTGGTTCCCATAGATACAAATGGTGTGGAGTTGAGGGTGCAGCACCCCTGGGTAATCATTATTCTGGGTGATCACTTGGGAGTGGCCAATTTGAAATCACCTTGGCAGTAAAAAAGAAAGCAACGTGATTTGTATAGAGGGTGATGTCTCGAGAGCTTCATTTTTGCTGGCTATCATTTAACATGGGTGAACTGTAGGTGTCTAGAACTGTAGGTGCTTATAATGGTGAAACAGTGGACTTGTATGGCCACACAGAATGCTCAGTACAATGTTGTTCAGCATAAAAAAGGCAGAAGGGCAGCAAGCAATGCAGAAAGTGACAAACCATTAAGCTAATCCTATAAAGATCTGGCCTGTCAGGCAGCACATTTCCTGAATACTTAGAAAGCATGAGAGAGCCTTATTAATGGTTCATCAGAGTTCTTGCACTGCTTACATTGCTAATATGCAAACACTGCCCTTTTTTAGTTGAGATTTTCAGCACATCAGGACGTCACTTCCATGGCTACTGTATTTTTTTTTTTTCCTCCTGGGTAATTGAAGCATTACCATAGAAGACAATGATTGATGATGTCTTTAAAGGTCTAAAAAGGCACAGGCTATTTTTGAAACTGTGCCATGTCTATATAAGGCTGGAATAAGGCAGGATGTGAATTCTACAGTATGCTAGAGCAACAACAACAAAGCCCTGAGGCTTACGTAGAGATCAGGGCTTCTTTCATTTTCTGCTCCCACTCTCTCTGCACCCTTTGCTTCCCCTCTTTGAATTTACTGACTATTTGCTCCATTAGTGTAAGGAAGGCTCTGGTGTTTGTCAGATGCTCAGTGTAATTAGACCATTGTGCTTGGGAAGGTTTGGCTCCACACTTCATTCCTCGGAGTCACGAAGCTGTTCTTGTCTTTGAGAGCTGCTTGGCTGAGTTGAAAACAAGAAACAGAACTAGTGATGGTGTGATTAGCATCATTTTGCACTTAGCACAACAGCTTTTTGCGCTGTATTTACAGAATTTAGAAACAATTATCTTATGTATACACATAAATCTTCCCCTCATCTTTTTCTCCTCCTCCTTATCTTCTTTAGACTTCCTATTAGTGTTGATTCAATCCAGTAAGCATTTAGTGAGAATCTACAACACCCTCCTAGGTACTAGAAATACAAAAACTATTTATGTGTTGCTTTATTTCCTAGAAAACTCAACTGTGTAACTACACACACAATGGTAGAAAAATTTCAGCTTAACATGTTATGTTTTCTTGTCTTCTTTTCTTTATCCTTGTGCAAATACACTATAAAGGGAAGATTTATTTTTGAGGTATGGGAGAGTTAAGAGGACACACTGTGCGTTGGTTCATGTCAATTCACCTCTCCCAATCACAGTCATTTTAAAGGACCAAAAACGTAGGATCTATTTCATTAAAGCATTTGGATTAGCCTCAAGTATTTGATTTAATGAAGATTTAATACATACCAAATAAGTAAGCAAAGCCTTCAAATCTAACCAAAAATGTAGGAAGCAGGTTTCCAAACTTGTTTTTTCTCTTTTCCAGTTAGACCAATTCTGGCCATGTCAGCTTGACTATGTTAATTAAGCTTTCCAGAATTCAGTCCCTAATTTATGAAATGAAAATAATGAAATTTGGCTTGCATCATAGTTCTGAATGTGAAAGGAGAAAATATAGATCACAGGATATGATATGCAGTAAGATTTCAAGAAATTAACATATGTGAACAAAGCTAAGAAAAACATTACATCAACATATCAAAAACATTCTTTTTGACAATGTACAGAAACTGTTTTCTGTTCAGCAATTTTAATTGGAAGAGTCTCTTATGATGCTTACAAATGTGTAGTTATTTTCTCTTTTTGAATAAGTCTTTTTATAAACAAGAATATGTGTATATATTTATTTACTTAGTAATTTTCCATATCTTTATGCATCATAGGACATAGATGTGTTTAATAATGTGATGAGAGAAAACCTGGATGCAGAAAGAGCACTTGAAGAAGAATTAAATAAATCAAGTGAGGTCACATTGAAAAATAATAGAGAAGAAGAAAGAAAAACAACAGTGACGAATAATGGAACAGAATGAAAGGCTAGATTATAGGTTACAATATATTGCCAAGTGGTCATCATTAGTTCTTAGACTCAAATGACAGATCAACTAAAGATGGAGAGGAAATTATTCTTCTCTGAATAATAAAATCCTTGAAGGTGGCTTTGCAACCTAATTTTAACATGCAATGTACCTAAAAATACCATGTCATGTTTCCACCTTCATCCTGCATCACTGTTCAGGTGACAAGCCTTCTCTACAAGCACTCAGATTTCTCATTTCAGCAACTGACACATGACACCAGATGAAATCCAGGACATGAAGTGAATCCAAATCTTCCTGTGACATTCAGGAAGTCAGGGCTATTTGGGAAAGAGCTTCCCCAGGCTCTAACTTCTGGGCTCATATACATACTTGAATAATTATTAAGTATTCTGCAAGTTTTGATAGGGTCTTTCTGGCTCACCTCCTCTATAAGAACATTACCAGCTAATTCACATTAATCTCTAATCACATTTATTTTTGTGTTCAGGCTCCGAACAAAATTAAATTGCATTTCTATATATTCTAAGCCAAGTTGGTATAAATACTCTTTCCACTGATAGTTTAATTGGATTGTCATTACACAATACTTTACATGTCAATGGGAAGTTATTTTGACTCAATTGTGATGCATTTTTAGGCTTTGAAATCACAATGTAATTGATGTACAATTTCTTCTTGGATTCAATGTACTGAACTACCAAGCAGTCTTCTGGATACTCCAGAGCACCTGTCAAAGTTGGCTTTATATGCACACTTCACCCCCAAGCACATACACTGAATGTTAATTAATCTTAAGAACAAAGACCATGGTACAAAATAGGAGTCACCAGGTCATGCTGGAAAGAAGAAAATAAGTGAAAAGCTTACTATTTATACTCTTTAAGCATCATGACATTTGCAGGTTTTCTGGGATGTCCTGACATATCTGACATAAGATCATTGTATCAGATGAGTTGTGTTTCCCCAAAACTTATATATTGAAACCCTGACCTCTGTAACTCAGAGTGTGATTACATTTAGATGTGGGTCATTTAAAGAGGTAATTAAGTTAAATGAAGCTATTGGGGTGGGCCCTCATCCAATTGAACTGGTATACTTTTAAGAAGAGATTAAGATGCACAAACACACTAGAGTTATGTGCACACAGAGAAAGACACCAAGATGTATGTGCACTGAGAAAAGAGAGAGTGAGTAGAGACAGCAAGAAAGCAGACATCTATCTATAAATCAAAGAGAGAGGCCCTCATAGGAATTCACCCTTTCTGGCACCTTGATCTTGAACTTCCAGCCAGGCTCCAAAGCTATGAGAAATAAATTCTTATTATTTAAGCTACCTAGTTTGTGTTACTTTATTATTTATAGCAGCCCTACTAAGACTAATACTCTCATAAATATGGAACCCTTTGTCACTATCTTCAAGAATTCTTCCAATTATTAATCACTTTCCCCAAACTCAAAGTATATATTTGATATGTCATAAGGCATACTTATTAGTTGAAAAATCAAATGTCTCATTTTTAAACCTTGATGTTTCTGCTTTATTTTGCAGACCCTTGTATTTCTATTAACTTCATGTCAATATACAATTTACTTTCTGTAAATCAGGTTCTTCAAGTCTTCACTTACTGATTCCTGTTGTCACCCATGGCAACTTGGAATTTTTAGGATACTGTTTTATCTTCCTTAATATTCACAGTATAATCTGAAATTAAGGTTGGAAAAGTACAGAAGTATAGTTAAGAGAAACAATACTCAGTAACAAATTTTCACATTTATTTAATTGACTTAAAGAAAGGAAGAGAACAACGGAGCAGAAAGACACTTAATAGTTAGGTGTGAGAATTTTATAAATTTTGGAAAGATGACAATTTAAACATACAAGATACCTAAGAATCTAAGAGCAAAAGAAAAAGTGCAACCTGGAATATCATTGTCAAAGTGAGAGAGAGAAAGGGGAGAGAGAGAAATGCCTTGAAAGCATTAAAAGAATATTCATTGAAAGGCCAGTTGATTTTGCTGTATTAATGCTAGAAAATAGAAACCAGTGTGAAAGAGTGGTATTAAAATGCTGAAAAAATTTACCCACCATGTAGAATTACATACTCATTAGATATCCTAAGGAATAAATAAAGATATTTGTTTAGATCACACACACACGCACACACACACAAAAGTTAACCAAGGAACAAAAAAACATCAAAAGACATTAAGCAGACGGAAAATTATCCAGTTCATTCATTTCATAGGCTTAATATGTTATCATCAAACTTGCTTGATTTTACTAACGCTCAAAAAAAAACTTAAACAAATGCTCAAAATGAGAGTAAATCCAAATCAATCTGAAATATGTAAAATAATAATGAAAAGAATATCTTAAAACAGATGGAATTTTAAAAAATGACAACAATATCATTTGAAGGGTAATAAATTAGTTTAATTTATCTCTATATAAATTCTTTGAAATATATAGGATGAGATTAATACAGGGATTAACATTAGATTTTTATAGGCTAAAGATTCATGCTATAATTTCTAGGGTAACTACTAAACAGGATTAAAGTGTATATCTCCCAGAGAAATATGGGGAAAGATTGAAGTAAGAGGGCACAAACACAAAATAAAAATTTCAGAATGTTCACCCCAATTAATCCCTATCCATGTACATTGACTTGGTTATTAACATTTATATTTTTGGAAATCCAATAATTATACCAATATATACATTTGTTTCCTTAAAAACATATCCATGTATTTATACCTGACAGTAAAAAGATTTTTGTTTTCTCTATATTTTACTGCTAGTTATATTTCTGCTTATTTACTAATTTTAGAAAAATTATCTGGGATCTATGTCATATGTAAGGAAGAGAGTAGAAATAACTATAAACACCTAAAAAACAATCAATTGCATTTGCTTTACCATTTTAATATTTACATTACTCGTATCCTTTTATCACCCTAAATTGAGCTAAGCAGTCAGTGTAGATAGGTAAATCAAATCAGGTTGGATCCAGGAGGCCAATTTGGGTCTGAGAAGTTGGAGAAGTATTGAAATGCTAATGCCTTCAGAGCTCTTCCTCCATGCTTATCAAGATAACCTGCCCTACTCCAACCTGTTGCTAAGGTAACCTGTCCAACAATTTTCTCTCCCTACAGGGAGTTATTAATTAAATCCCCCTTCCTGCCCAGATCCTATCTACCTGTTTCTCACCTTTTGGCTTAATCACATATGCAGGAAGGAGAGAGAAGAGAAAGAGAGCAGGAAAACAAAGGAAGCCCAGGATGTATAAAAGGGCAAAACACAAAACATGTGTACTTTTGGGGAAAAAAGGATACCAGCCATGGCTCCTTGACCTAAGTTTCAGTTAGAAAAATAACTCTGGATGGAACACAGGATGGGCTTAACTAACTAATTTCTGCTTTAGTACTGTTGGCTTGCTTGCATTGGCTAAAAGAGAAAAGGTCATAGAACCTGACTTGTAGTTTTCGTTTGCTATATAATCTGTGACTGTAACCTAAACCAAGTTGGGGGCTGCAATTTTGAATTGGCTTTGAATTGGCTTTGCAGTTCTGCCAGCTGAAAAATAAACCTTTAACAAATAAATCTATGAATTGATTCTCATTGATCGGATATAACAGTTTAAAGTCTGGTAATTACTCTGGTATTGTGATGCCTCCTGCTTCACTCTTCTTACTAAGGATTGCTTTGGCTATTCTGTATGTTACTCCTTTTTAAATAAACCTTGCTTTATGTGCTTGCCTCAGCATGCTTCTCTAATGTAATATTTCAATGTGTGAGGAAGTAGGACTCATCACTGGTAACCAGTGGTATGAAGAAGACAGAAGGGTATTACCCAGGGAAAAATTATTCTCTGCAGAAGGAAAGGTAGTTTTTATCCAGTGCTGTTTTGTGTAAGAGTCTTGTCAGACACAAGGACATCAAAAACAAATTATTCATAGAATTAAGAAAAGCATTTGATATAACAAGATTCCATTATTACATATAGAGATTTTAGGTGCATTTAAATTATGATTTGTTACAAGATTTGCATTTACATATTAGAATTTGCATATTCTGTTATGTCAGTGAAAATGTATTAAAATGGTAAAAATGAAGTTTGTAATACTGTTCTACTTAATATATTTTTAGGAAAAATGTTTGAGAATGCGGTGTGTCCTCAAATTACAGTCATAAGAAGATTTATTTCTAAAATATATGGTAATGTGTGATTTCACTCAAAATGTCATATAGTCATCATCTTACCTTATAATTAATTAATATATGGTTATTCAGGTATCCAAGTACATTAGTAGTCTATTATAATGATATTTACGTTTTAGAATCCATTAGTTTTGAAAATAATTTGATTTTTCTAGTAATGCTTCAATTACTTAAAGTAGTATCATTTTTATAGATCTCAAATAGATATTCCGGAAAATCAAAGTTACCAAGTTTTCATGTAACAAGGAAGTATCAAATCTTAAAGAAAATGTGGTATATATACACAATGGAATATTACTTGGCCATAAAAAGTATGACTTTATTACTTTTTCCAGTAAATGGATGGATCTGGAGACTATTATGCTAAGTGAAATAAGCCAATCTCAAAAAATCAAAGGTTGAATGCTCTCTCTGATGTGTGGATGCTAACACAGAACAAGGGTGGGAGGGAAGAATAGAAGTTCATTGGATTAGACAAAGCAGAATCAAAGGAAAGGAGGGAGACAAAAACAAGAAAGACAGTGGAATGAATACAAAATAATTTTCCTACTTACATATAGGAATACACAACAGCGAATCTCTATATCATGAATATCATGTACAACCACAAGACTGAGAATCTAATTAGAATAAGATGCACTCCGTGTTTGTACCAATATGTCAAAATATACCCTACTGTTATGTATAACTTAAAATAACAAATAAAAAAAAGTATGAAATCTGAGTTAGAATCTCAGGGTCTCACATGCTCTATGTTGTGTTTTTCTACCAGTCTTGGCAGTGGCTTGTTTTTATCCTTAAAAAGAAAGGAAAAGAAAAGAAAAAAGTTCTTCTAAGGGAGGATACTTGAATGAATACACATAAATATATATTTTTTTAACTTTAATTAATTAATTTTTAATGTAGTGCTGAGGATCCAATCCAGTGCCTCATATATGCTAAGAAAGTGCTCTACCCCAGCTCCATAAATACATTCTTGACACACAAAAAATCTTAGGTACTCATTTCTATGTGTAACAATTTTTTTCATTAGAAATTAGTATAATTGCTAAAAGTATAAAAGTATACAATATTCTTTTCTATGGAAAAATAAAATGATTTTTATAGATTATGTAAAATGTGCTAAATGTGACATAAAACAATATGCAAAAGCTCTATGATATAAATATTTATAAACTAAATTTATGTTTTTATAAAACATACATTTTTAAAAGCATGATACAAAATTTTTAAATCCCCTCAGATTTAAATGCAGAGGAGGTACATTCTCAATTTTATGTTTAAGTTTTATATATTTTTTCATTCTGAAATTGCTTTGGAAAGTGGATATCCTTTTTCCTATTAATTCAAGGTGAGCAATTTGGTGTTTGTCTTATCTTACTGATGCATAATTTTTTCTTTTAAGCATTTAGTGATTGTCCCAGAGTCTTAGAAGACCTCTTAGTATGTTTTTGCTGCTATAACAAACAAAGTACTTGTAAATGGGTAATTTATGATGAATTAAAAGTTGTTATTTTGCAGTTGCAGATTCCAGAAGTCTAAGAATGAGAAGTTGGCATCTTTTTCTGTTACTCCATGGCAGCAGACAGAAAGCAAATACCATCAATGAGCGTGAAACTTTATGGTCTAGTCACATATTGCATGTCCCACCTCTTAGTAACTTTTCTTTTTCTTTTTCTTTTAATTAGGTTTACATGACAACAGAATGCATTTTGATTCATTGTATACAAATGGAACACAACTTTTCATTCCTCTGGTTGTACACAATATAGAGTTACATCATATGTGTCATCATACATGAACCTAGGGCATTGTTGTCCATCACATTCCACCATCTTTCCTGTCCCCATGTCTCATCTCTTCCCTCCCTTCCTCTTTGACCAAAGTTTCTCCATTTTTCCCATGCCCCCTCCCACATTATGGATCAGCATCCACTTATCAGAGAGAACATTCAGCCTTTGTTTTTTTTGCATTGGCTTTCTTTGCTTAGCATAATGTTCTTCAACTCCATGCATTTACCTGCAAATGCCATAGTTTTATTCTCTTTTAATGCTGAGTAATATTCCATTGTGTATATATACCACAGTTTCTTTATCCATTCATCTATTGAAGGGCATCTAGGTTGGTTCCACAGTTTAGCTATTGTGAATTGAGCTGCTATAAACATTGAAGTGGCTACATCACTGTAGTATGCTGGTTTTAAGTTCTTTGAGTATAAACCAAGGAGTGGGATGGCTGGGTCAAGTGGATTAAGGACCTAGGAATTAGACCGGAGACCCTGCGCCTAATTGAGGAAAAAGGAGGCTCAAATCTTCATCATGTCAGATTAGGCCCCAACTTCCTTAACTAGACTCCTAAAGTGCAAGAAATAAAAAGCAAGAATCATTAAATTGGATGGATTCAAACTAAAAAGCTTCTTCTTAGTAAAAGAAACAATCAATGAGTTGAACAGAGAGCCTACATTCTGGGAACAATTTTTTGCCACATGCACATCAGATAGAGCACTAATCTCCAGGATATGTAAAGAACTCAAAAAACTTAATACCAAGAAAACAAACAATCAATAAATGGGCCAAGGAGTTGAACAGACACTTCTCAGAAGAAGATATACAATCAATCAACAAATATATGAAAAACTGTTCAACATCTCTAGCCATTAGAGAAATGCAAATCAAAACTACTCTAAGATTTCATCTCATGCCAGTCAGAATGGCAATTATCAAGAATACAAACAAGCGTTGGCGAGGATGTGGGGGAAAAGGCACACTCATACATTGCTGGTGGGACTGCAAATTGATGCAACCAATCTGGAAAGCAGTATGGAGATTCCTTAGAAAACTTGGAATGGAATCACCATTTGACCCAGCTATCCCACTTCTTAGTAACTTTTCAATGGTTATTATATCTAAACATATATTTTACATCAGAGAAACATTAAAACCACAGCAACCCATTATTCTCAATACTTCATTAGTCAGTGTTCTCTAGAGAAACAGAGCCAAGAAAATATATATAAGAGGGAATTTATTAGATTGGCTCACATGATCAATGTTGAATAGCCTCACAATATCCATCAATAGGCTGGAGAACCTGAGAATTGGTAGCCACTCGATCCAAGAAGCTGGAATCCTCAGAACAAAAGAAAGGTCAGGGATGCAACCCTAGGCCAAGACTGAAGGATTAAAATTTCCCCAATAGTCACCAGTGTGAATTTGCCTTTAAGACTTACAGACCTGGATTCCTATGTCCGTGGTGGCAACAGCAGAAAAACACAGCCACACAAAGAGCAGCGGTCAAGAGAACTCACTTCCCCTCCTTCCACACAGGCCTGAAGCCTATCAGAAGGTGCTGCTCCCTTTTAGGGTGAGTCTTCCCAACTAATCATTGACTGCATGCCATCCTGTCTGAAAGTACCCTCACAGACACACACAGAATGCTTTGCCAACTTTCTAGGTATCAATCCAGGCAAGTTGACAACCAAAATTAACTATCACATTTATCAAAAGGTAAATGTGAGGAATTAAATTAGAAAAATAAAAGTAACATCTTCTGATTCAATTTTTAATTTAATGAATGGTAGGTCCATTGTTAATTGCAAAAATTTAACAGTCATAATCCCTTCCCTATGGTTACAGTAACAGATACACAGTCTTGGTGGTTAAAATAATGAAATTTCATTATTTCACAGTTTTGGAAAGAGAAGTTTGAAGCTGTTTTCACTGAACCAATATGAAGGTTTTGGCAGAGCTGCTCTCCTTCTGAAGTTTAGGGGGAAATCCTTCCCTTACCTCTTCCAGTCTCTGATGACTGCTGGCATTGACTGACTGGTGGCTATATCACCTCAATCTCCGCCTTGCAGTACTATGGTCACATAGCCTTCAGTGCTTTCTTAAGTATCAAACTTGCCTTACCTTCCATTTTATTAATGATACCATGACCCAGATAATCCAGGAGAATCTCTATGTCAAGATCCTTAATCACATCAGCAAAGACCCTTTTCCCTGATTTACAGTGATGTAACCCCACCAATGTTTATAGCAACACAATTCACAATAGCAAAGTTATGGAGCCAACCTAGGGGCTCTTCAACAGATGAATGGATAAAGAAAATGTGGTATATGTAAACAATGGAGTACTAGTCAGCCATTAAGAAGAATGGCTTTATGACATTCACCAGTAAATAGATGGATCTAGAGACCATCATGCTAAAGTGAAATAAGCCAATTGCAAAAAAAACAAAGGTCAAATGTTTCCACTGGTGTGTAGCAGCTAAGCCACAATAAGGATGAGGAGAGCAGAAGAATAGAAGTTCAATGGATTAGACAAAGGGGAATGAAGGGAGGGAGGGAGGATGAGAAAGGAAAGAGTGGAATAAATCTGACATAATTCTCTTCTGTACATATATGAATACATAATAGTGAATCTCACCATTGTGTGCATTTACACAAATGGGGTCCTAATTAGAATAAGATATATTTCATGCTTGTATATTAAAATAGATTGTATTGTCAAGTATAATTAAAAAAGAACAAATAAAAAAAAAAAAGATGACCCTTATAGGTTCCTAGATTTGGGGTCTAATGTGTTTGGCTGGACAGTATTCAGCCTACAACCACTAGTTAAAAAACAACAGAACACCTTAATACATCACAACAATCCCAACTTTTGTCTTTACAAAATAATGTAAATAAAAGAAGACCTTGCAACCAGGTTCCTCTAGTCCATTGATTTAAAAAATATAGAAATGTATATCTCTACCAACTTACCTATGAAGATCGAGTCAAGAAGAATGGAGGTATTCAAGAACAAAGACAGCATATTAGGATTTATAATTTAAAAATACTTTTTAAAATCAGGATTTATAATTTAAAAATACTTTTTAAAATCAAAATAAATTTTCATTTTTCATCTATTAACACTTAATGAGAACATTATATGCTTTGTTGCCTAGGATATGGTTTATCCAAAAATCTAGAAATCAAAGCATTTTCAGTCGGTATAAAACTTTGAAAACATTTTTAGCTCCATGAATTAAAAGAAAAATATTTTAACCTTTGCTATGTTAATTAACTTCTCAAAATTTCCCTAAAGAAACATCTTGGTATTCAGAAAATCTAGAAACGCAGATATAATTTTAAGGTAAACAATTAAATGCCTTGCAAATAGGGTATCACTTATGACATATTATAATCACTAAATTGAGCAAAATAAATCTATTAAAAGTATAGCTTTGCAAATAATAACATAACAAGCAATGGAGAATAAGCAAAACATGATTAAGATAAAAATGCTAAAATTAATGATTTGGAAAGTTTATTTTCATAGATTATGCTTATATTTTTATGATTAAAAAGCGTATTTTAAACTCTTTTTCCTAATTTTCTAGAATAAAAAAATAATTTTTTAGAATATTCCATTACAACGTAACTTTTCTTTGGTTGGGTTTAGTGGTGCTGGGGACTGAACCCGGGGCCTTGGGTATGCCAGGCAAGTGCCCTTACCTCTAAACTATGTCTCCACCCCCCATTATAATTTCTTGAATTCATTTTTGTACATTTGTATTGTTTTGGAAAAGCCATAATTACAATGACAATTTTGATTTCCTTTCTGATATCTTCCCATGAATCAGAAAGTTCATTTTTTTAGCTTACATTTTGTCATTAAAAGCAAAAACACTCTTTGAATCCCAAGCAACGTTTTTAGACAGGTAGAGCTTTCTCAAACTGAAGGCTTTATTTGGAAGTGTAATTTTATTTAGTATCTGCACAAACATTGATTGACTTTCTCACTTATAAGTAGTAATTCTCATGTATTTTTATATATTTGAAAATATAGGATATTCATAGAATTTTCTTTTGAAAAATATTATTCTAATGTTCTTTAAAAGTCATTTTCTGTATTTTGCAGCCTTTTGAGATTGCTTATTCTAATGTAATCATTTGGAAAATTGTACATTCTAAAATTGTAAACTAATTTCATATGAATTACTTTTAAGTGCCTCTGCTGATAGGTATTCCACAAAAACTTGTAAAGCATTACTCCATTGTTTGATCACACTTGGACATGTTTTTTGTTCTCCTTTTGTCTGAACTCTTAGAACATATTTATGACTATGAGAAACTTCTGATCTATAATATTGTCCTACAGATAATTAGCTTTTTTGTGAATGGAGACCACTGTTCAGTTATTCTTGAGCCTTCTTCCCACCATGCTACTCTCTCATCTTTATACCACATACCAGTTATATTTTTTAACAATTTTCTCTAGAGTTTGGTTTTTCTCCATTTAATCATGTCATTGTTAATATCATGTTCCTACAAGTGTCTAGTAGGTATTCTCTAATTTATAGAATCCTAAATTTGAAAGAGATTGTTAAAAGACAATTCATCACAGTTGACTTCAAGGCTTCCCTTTATGTCTAATTCAGAAAAAAACTTTTTCTTATTAGATGTGGTGGCTGTCACTTGGGACATTGGCTGTCATTCATCTTCACTAAGGAGTTGATCTGTTCCTCTTTTCCTCCCTCAGAGAGCAAAGAAATTCTCTTAAATTCTTTTGGGTTAATAATTCACTTAGAATATTCTCATATCAGTCCTGCAGGAAAATGCTTTGCTTTGAAAAAGGCACTCACATTTTATCTAATTCTTTCCAGTTTGTAGCATTGGTATGGCAAAATAAACTAGAGCAAATAATGTTACATATCCTATAGATCCCTTTGGTGTGTGTGTATGCACGCATGTGTGTGCAAGAGGGGGGGAAGGTGTGTGTGTATATATATATATAGAGAGAGAGAGAGAGAGAGATAGAGAGAGAGAGAGAGAAAGTGGAACCAGTGACAGAAACAGAAACAGAGAAGAGATAGAAACGGAGTTAAAATTTCATTTCATACCTACATTCTTTTGCAAGCCACTTGTGTGCCTCTAGCACATACAAATAGCAAGTTAAAGTATTAAAGAGTATATAATGATATATAATGATATAAATTTTAACATGAGAAATCCTCTTTCAGTGTTGGTTAGTTATAAAATATGTTCCAACTTCCTTAATATCATCTTGAACATCATATGCATTGTTCTCCCATTCATCACAGAAAATTTCCATTTTATTAATAGGAAGGAAAAATGAGGGATTTTTCAAATGTGACATTGTATAGTTTTTCCCCAATAAAATAATACTGTTAGAAAAATACAAACTTCATTAATCTTCTGGATGATTTTTAACATCAAGGCCTTTACAATATAAGGAAAGTAAAAGCAAAAATAAATTTCAAATACTTTGGTGTCATTACTAAAGCAACCATCTAATAATATCATTTTCATCAGTATTTTTTTCTGGGAATAGGATTCAAATACAATTTATAAAAATATAAGTGTACTGAGGAACATTCTGGATGTTTAAAATATAAATGTATCACCATTGCACTATATAAAATGGATCCCTTTATTTTTGCACAAGTTTTAAGGTTCTACAATAATTGAGAACAGATTATTAAAATGTAGCATCATAAATTTAACTGTATAATATTCATGTAATTTAGTGAATCAAAAATGAGGAAGTTTTTTCTTATAATGTTTTTTAAGCCTTTATTTTATTTATGTATTTTGTATGTGGTGCTAAGGATCGAACCCAGTGCCTCACACATGTGAGGCAAGCGCTCTACCATGGAGCCACAACCCCAGCCCGAGGAAGTTTTTTAAGGGGTTTTTAAGAGTTACACATAGTTTTTAAACGGTTATATATAGTAAATGAAATTACTGTGATTTATATTTATTTTTAAGGATTTTAAATTAATTATTCTTTCCTATATTCTTTATTATTTTAGTGCAAGAGAGAATTAACTTATTTACTACTGTACTCATGAAAATGATTTTATTTAGTAAAGAGAATCAAATTGAAATAAAAACTGAAGATTTAATTTGGAGAAGATATCTATTTTCCATTACTTCTTTTATATATATATATATATCCAGTCCCAAATTAACACAGTGTCTCAGGAAAGCATGAATAGGGACAGAGGGGACTCAAAAACAGGGGTGTATATGCACCCCCTTGCCAGTTCCTCAGAAACCTGAAAATCCTATAAGTCTTCATAAAATCAAAATACTCAAGCTTTTGTTACCTAAGAAAAAATGTTTACACGTTTCAAAAGTCCATTCTCAATCTGCTGCCAGTCTTTAAGAGATAGCTACTGCATAGGTCCATTTATATAACATTCTGGGAAAGACAAAAGTATGAGGTCAGTAAAAAGATCAGTCTTTACTGTGCATTAGAGGTGGGAGAGAGAAAAATTTTAGGGCAGTGAAACTAATCTGTATGGTATTCCGTTGGAGGACATGTGACATTCTACATTTCTGCAAACTCACAGAATGTATAATGCCAAGAGAAAACCCCGTAGTAAACCCTAGACTGTGTGTGAGGATGTGTCCATGTAGTTCCACCAATCCTAGCAAATGTACCATGCTGGTGGGGGAGGTAATGTTGAAAAAGTGGTGATATAGGAAAGTTTTGTACTTTGTTTTTAATTTTGCTGTAAACTTAAAACTAGTCTTCAGAGATAAAGTCTATTTTAAAAAGTGCTCATTTCTATATGTGCTTTCACTTTAGATTGGTTTGATTTTTACTATTGTTGATGGAATTCTTTCACAAATTAATTTAGCTATTAAAGCTCTACTATAACTTGAAATTTTGCCTAAACTTGTATTTATTATTTTTTAAAATTCCCATTTCTGATGTAAATAGATCCCATGTGTTTCATGTAAGTATAGTCCATAGCCAACACCCTTCTTAATAGATTATGAGCTCCATCTTCTTTAAACTTTACATTTATTTTATATTCATGCTTTATCTTTGACATTAGTTTTTAAATAATAAAATTAAACAATATGAGTTTGGTAATTCTTTTCCAATTTGTCCTTCCTGGCCTAGCCTGATCATATGAAATTAATTTTCCATGATTTTCTTTCTTTGGAAAAAATATTACTTCCACTGATTTTATTTTTATTTTTTATTTTTTATTATTTATTTTGACCTTTGGTTTTTTGGGATTGGCTTACTTCACTTAGCATGATGCTCTCCAAAAAACTTTAAAATGTATAAAACTTTAATCTTGTGCTACTTTAATGATGTTTCAATGTCAACATGGAAAAGGCATATTTAGAAGAATATATGGAAAATAATTTTTGTCCAGATAATGTAGGGGAATGCACAAATGACTTTGTGGCCATCTTGGGATATTACATCAATGTGTAATGAGTTGTTTTTACATAAGCACCTATTTCTATGATTGGTTATTTCACAATTTTTGTGTATTTTCTTTGCTGCTATGACAATAACTATGGTGAATAAGGCACTAATTTAATCTTCTGTAGCTAAGTTTAGACTAAGACCATTATTCTTGAGGCTCTCTCACCTTGATTTGGGGAATTAGAGGATCTGATGAGTAATAACTTTATAATGTATCTCAAATTACAATAAAATTCATTTTAATACTAAAGATCAAAGAAGATCCATTATTTGAGCATATTTAAAACTTAAGATTTTTATAGTATATTTGAGATTCCAAAATTTTATACTTTTGTCAAGAAAGAACTGTAACTTAAAAGTTATTCTAATAAAATATCAATGTGTATATAGGAATGTATACAGATAGATAAATAAGCACACAGTTATTATTAAAATATACTACAAAGAACTATAAGAAAATTTAACACTTATTAATTTGTTTTTCCTTTATTCATATTTTAGTTAAAAAACTGCATTACTAGTAAGTTAGATGGTTATTCCTAATTAAAACACAAATATAGTAATTACAGTTTATATGCTATTATCCTGAGTCTACACTGGATGAGTTTAAACAGCCAAACAGCCATTAATTTTACTGTTCAAAGAAATGCTCATAATCTTTTTAAAATGTCATATAAAATATTCATTTCTAAATGCCCTACGGTGATTTCTGAATTTATTTAAAGTGGGCTGTTGATAGCTCTTTTTATAAATAAGCAATTACCCTGAATATATCATGGCCCATCACATTATACATTCTATAATTTCATGGATGAAAGGCCTACAGCTGATCTGCATAAATGCAGCGCATATCACAGCAGGTGAAGGGTTTGATTACACAGGATAATCAGTGTTATTATTTATAGTAACTATTTATATCTGTTATTTATTAAATCTCTACAAATCAGGTATCTATTTCTCCAGGAACTATATGGAAAAAAAATTTGTAATAAGGTAAATATCTTTTCATGTTGTACAGAATAGCCTAAATGTGCCCTCTACATCTGAAATCCCCATTTCAATTACTGCTCAGATACTCAAAATTAGATTTTAAGTGAACTTTTCTTCTAAGTCATACTGGAATTTAAGTGATTTATATATATTATATATAAGTATTATATATATATTATATATAAATCAAATTGTATATATTCACCCAACTTTGATAAGGTCATCTGATACTAAACAAACAAACAAACAAAATACCCAAAACAAAATTAAAAAAATCCTCACCTACTTGTTATAGCATACCACATTTCTTTGTTAACTTCCTTTCAGGTATATTTTTAATAATATTTATGAAGACAAGAGCTGTGGGGTGCACTGAGGATATAATAATCTCAAAAAGACAAAAACCTTGCATTTCCATATCATTTATCTTTTAGTAGTTTTGCATAGTATGAAGGAAAAGATGCAATAAGAACATACAATTGTAGGACCTAATCTAGAATAGATGGTGAGAAAGGTCTGGAAGTTTGGGATATGAGTAAGAGCTACTCAAAGTTCAGGGAGGTGAGAGGTGTGTGCATGTGTCTGTTGGGGAAAGGGAAGTTTGTAGGGGAAAGTCATTTCAAAGAAAAAGAACAACAGTACAAATACCCTGGGGCCATAAGTATTGCCTCCCACCAAGTATTAATCCCAGAAGGGTGTTTTCTTGACAAAATTTGTGAGACATATCCTTAATGCACTACTGGGTCTATAAGAAGTAAGAAATATAACCTCGTCCTCAAGTTAAAATAAAAACAACAAACAAACAATTCGGAAAACTTCTGAATGGACACCAACTCAGAGCCTTAAACAAAAGCAGTAAGTTGGTTACTCTAAAAACAAATGCCAGTATCAGTGTCAGTATCAATCTGACAAATCACAGTTGATAATCACTTTTTAAAGTAAAGCAGAGACACTGGAAGAGATTGGCAGCACACACTTTCCAATCCCAGCCCATCACCCTCTGCTGAGATGCAGCTTCAGCTTAGACCTTCAGGTTTCTCAAAATTCAAAACCAAGATTTAAAAAAAATGATCACAAACATATAGGACAGAAAGCCACCTTAAATAAGATTTGACCTAAGAAAATAAAATAAACTTAAGCTTTTAGAAACAATAAAATGAAGTTATTAGTTATATGAATAAATTCTGAATTGAGTGCTTAAAATATGAAAATTCAGCTCAGATAGATAAATGAAAGTTTGATGTATGATTATAATGGAATTAAGTGCATTCAACTAGAAAATGTCAATAGTAATAAATAAGTAAATCTACATTCAGTTGAAAATCAAAGAGCACATTTCTAAAAAAAAAACATATTATGGACTAAATTATTTTCTACTAACATTCATATTTTGAAATCCAAACTTCCAGAGAAAGTAGTTAGTCATAGAGATAAACCCTTAAAAATGTAATTAAGTTGAAGTGATGCCTTTTGGGTGTGCTATAATCAAATGTGACTAGTGTGTTTATAAGAAAAGATTAAGACTTAGAACACACAGAGGGATACAACAGATGTGTGTGTAGAAAAGGATAACATATGAGGTAACACCTGCAAGGCAAGGAAAGATGCGTCAGAGGAAATTGACCCAGTCAGATACAGTGGCTCACACCTGTAATTCCCACGGAGCCTGAGGCTGAGGCAGGAGGATCACAAATTCGAGGTCAGCCTCAGCAACTTAGTGAGGCCCTAAGCAACTTAGTGAGAGCCTGTCTCAAAATAAAAAAATTGGAAAGGACAGGGGAGGGGCTAGGTGGTTAAGTGCCCTAGGTTAAATCTCCATTGCCAAAAAATAAAAAAATAAAAAAGGAAAGGAAAGCAACTCAGCCCAACCATCAGCTTGATCTTGGATTTCCAGCTTCCAGAACTGTAAGAATTAAATAACTGTTCCGTTATTTATGCAGTCCAGTTGTGGCATTTTATAATGGTAGCTCTAGCAAATACAATCTATAAGTTGAAGAGCCAGGCTTAAGTTAGAAAATATATTACTAAATGAAAAATCAGTGCATCAAAACTTTGTGGGACTTAACTAAATCAGTGCTTGGAGGCAAAACGTACATCTATGTTAGGAAAGAACAAAAATCTCAAAACTACCTGATTCCATTTCAAATAGCTAGGAAATTCATGTAAAATGTACCTCAAGGAAGCTCAAAGAAGAAAATTAAAAAGCAGAAATAAATGTTACTGAAGGAAAGGAGAGAGAAGTGGAGAAGCATGGGGAGAGGGAGAGAATGAAACCAAAAGCTGCTTCTTTGAAATTGATACACCTCTGGTAATTCTGACATCGAAAAATAGAGAAGATATAAATGATCAGTTCCAGGAACTAAAGGAGACGGTGTCACTACAGACTCCATCAGACTGCTGAAGCTATGATTGTAGAATACCATGGACAATCTTTATGCATAAATTATACAGTATAATTTTCAAACTATCTCTGTTCTTCATATTAAACACTGGGTTTTAAAGTATAATCCTTGCAGTAGGTTTTAGGGGGCTGCTTTTTTTTAACACAAAGTCTGGAGCCTTAACTCGTTTCTCTTCATGAAATTTTGCCTCTTCTCCTCAATCAAAACCCCTGAAGCAATAAATTTTGAAAACTCAGTGGAGTAAGAATGGGGAATGTGTGAGGTGGATTATAAGGGAGGGGAAAATGGATTTTGTTACTCCCTGGAATTATCAATGAAAGCCCTACTCCTGCATTCAGGAGCAGATGGGCCTATTACTTTTTTCTTACCTTGCTTCATAAAATTGTAGATGTCAACTCATGCCTGCCCTCTTTGGCCTCAGAGCACTAACAGAAAGATATGTTGACTTTTTCACAAAATTTTCACAAAAATCTGTTGTTGTATGTATTACTTCAAAGAAAGAGGGCCGTGGAGTTGAGTCTATTCATCCATAACCCATTCTTTACCTTACCCTACTCAAGTTATCACTATCTGGTCAAATATTTGTCTGTTCCTCTGCTTTTTGCTTTGAATTCTAGGAAAAAGTGAAAGCTAGGGACTTATACTAAAATGCATACAGTTGTTACTTGTTATCTGTGAGGAAATTTGTTCTGGGACTTCCTCAAATAACAAAATATGCATATGCCAAAATTCTTTATATAAAATACTGCAGTATTTGCTCTAACCTCCACACATTCTTTAGTATTCCTGAAATTATCTCTAAATTGCTTATAATCACTGATAAAATGTAAGTTCTATGTAAGTAGTTGCTATGCTGATTGTTTAGGGAATAATGACTGGAAAATATTCTGTACATGTTCAGTATTAGAAGCATTTTATTTTCATTTTGAGTTTGGTTGAAGCCAAGGTGTGCAAACAATGAATACTGAGGGCTAACTGTATTTCTATTCCTATTCTGCATCTTAGAATCTACAAAGAACCATAACATCATTCTATATATGTGGCCTAAGTTAGACTACAATCTTGAGAAGTCAAAACAGAATCTTTTGCTGGAAGATGGAATTTTTCCTTCTTGACATTCTAAATTTTGATCTTGTGGTGTTTCACAACCTGACTTTTTTTTAACAAAATGGCTTTTATGGATCAAACAAGGGTGAAAATTTATGTCCAATGCACTATAAAAAGTATTGAGAATAAGACATTTTGAAACATATTTAGCTAAATCAATGCCCTCTATTATAGCTTCTTGGATATGATACAGAAGCATAGAATGCTTGTGTAGCAAATACTAGGAACATAAATGATAATTTTAGTTCAAAATACCTTTAATTTAATAATGTGTGGGTAAGAAAATGGGTTCTTAAACAGGATTCTTAAACCCTTTCCATGTCCTTTAAGATCTTCCTGCATGTATCCATGTTACTAGAATGCATTTATAAACATTTTATCATGGAAACAGGTTCTAACTATTTCAGTGCTCTCAAATCTGTGTATCATTTCCAACTGTGTAGCTGAAGGAATTCTAGCTGCAACAACAACAACAACAACAACAACAAAGCAAAGAGAATGGTTCATGTAATTTTAGCTGCCAATAACCATAAAGTCAATTTGAAGTTAAAAGTACCTTTTGCACACTATATTTTCTACAGATTGTTTCTTTTCTGATTCCTAAGCAAATATATTTTTAAAGAAAAGAAAGCATTACAATGTCACTCCTTTTCAGATAAATCATTTAGTAACTGAATCTTGTGGTCTATTCTTATCAGAGCGAAAACAAATCAGTACTCAAACAAAATAATAGGAATTACATGAGGCTCAGAATGTTATTTATTTATTTTTTTGGTACCAGGGAGGGGATTGAACACAGGGATACTCGACCACTGAGCTACATCCCCAGCCCTATTTTGCGTTTTATTTAGAGACAGTCTCTCACTGAGTTGCTTAGCTCCTGGCCATTGCTGACGCTGGCTCTGAACTCTTGATTCTCCAGTCTCAGCTTCGCAGAGTGCTGGGATTACAGGCATGCACCACCACATCCAGCAGTAATAGAATATCTTATTTGTATGTATTTTGGTAATTGGTCTTGTTTTGCCTTGGCAATTGTATGTATGTATTTTGTATGTATTTGTATGTATTTTGGTAATTGGTCTTGTTTTGCCTTGGCAATTTGCCTTTCTAACTCTTAGGATCATTATAGGTCATCTCAATAAAGGTACATACCCTGAACTTTCTCCACAGATTATCTAGCATGCGAATTATCTATCATTAATTCTAAAGGTCAATACCTGTTGAAAATCAGAATATTCCTTATAATATATATAATACATATACATATGTACATGCATATATATCTTATGCACATTTATTTATAAAGTGTTTTGGTTTACTTAGAGCAGTTTAAAATTTTCAGTGAAAGTGTAGATTCAGTCTTTTACAAGTATTTCCCTACACATAAAAATCAATTAAACAAAGATTTATTTTAACTCTATTTCAGAGTGTATTCTAGTGATTGAAAAATAAAAATATGAATAAGACTGCAGCTTTTCCTTCAGAGATCTCATATAGTATGTGGGTCAAAACTCAAAGCTCAAATGTCAATGTACTGGGGCAGGTGCTATGGAAAGGCTTGATGCTGCAAACAAGAAAGCAGATAAATGGGAATGAGTATTCTCAACCGAAGCCTTCCCTAAGGAAAGAAAGTGGGTGGAGTCAATTGGGAGGCTCAACAGTTAATTAAGCAAGTACTAGAAATCATTTCCAGACAGAAATAGTCATATGAGTGAAGGCATCACTATTAGATTTCCATTGATATTATAAGCAATTAACATAAACTTTGTGGATTAAATCACAAAAATCGATTTTCTTAAAATTCTGGAGATACAAAATCTAAATTTAGCTTTCTTGGGCTGTAGGCAAAATGTTGGCAGGGCTGGTTTTTTCTTGGAGGCTCTAAAGAAAGGATCCAATTTCTGGCATTTTCAGCTTTGAGTGGCTATATTTCTGAGCTTGTGCCACTTTCTCTCTTTTCAGAAGATCGCTTTTATTTCAGCTTCCATCATCAAGTCATCACATTACAATTTACTGTCTTCCTAGACTACTTTGATTCCATTGGGACCACACATTAATTCGGGTTCATCTCCTTGTCTCAAGACCCTTAATCCCAACAGCAAAGACCCCTTGACCGCAAAGGGTCACATCTAGCTGTGGACATATTTGGGGGTTATTATTCAGTCTGCTACATAAATTTGCCAGATATCAACAAAGAGAAATTCTAGATTCTGTGAAAAGATGACAGTTTGAAATGTAGTTTGATGAATCTGAAGAAGTAGGTAAAGACTATAAGGATCTTTCTCAAAATGGGAGTTAGTAACTCCTACAAGTTCAAAGATATATTTTATTGAGTGGATGGAGGAGCACAACATAGGAGACATGAAAATGCCATAGACAGATGTTTTTTATAATACATTTACCTTTATAACGTACCTTCATACACACACACACGCACACACACAGAGTTTGTAACTTTTGAACAATTGTTGATTATTAAGCTATATAGTTACATATTTGTATATTGAACTCCAGAGTCTTCATTATTTGTCTTTTTGTCATTGTGTATATACTTTTGATGGGACTTAAAACATAACTGATACTGCTGCCAATTGAAGACTAAATTATATCAAACTGTAAGAATAAGAAAATTTTATATTGAGTTTTTTGTACCATTCAATATTATTTTAGTAAAGTAATCATTACTAGGGGTTTATGAGTCTTTTAAATTTAAGTGTTATAACATTCAAGTTTAAAAATATTTACATTAAATACTTATATCAATAAAAAAGATTTTAAAACAATCATCTCAGTTTCTATTTCATGAAAGCAGAAAAAGAAGATCAAAATATACACAAAGAAAATAGAAGTAAAAAGTATGGGAGATAGTAGAATTTAAAAGAATAAAATAAAAAGACTGATTGGTCTTCATTATTCCCAGTTCTCTTTTCTGTAATATCTAAAACCTTGGGTAACATACTTAACCCCTATACTGTGGTTTTAATGTAGTTTTTTTTTTTTTTTTCCAAAATTCATTTTGAAACTCTCAATGCAACACTTTTAAGAAGTAGGGCTTGGGGGCTGGGATTGTAGCTCAGTGGTCGAGCGCTTGCCTTGCATGCATGAGGCACTGGGTTCGATTCTCAGCACCACATAAAAATAAATAAATAAAGATAAAGATATTGTGTCCATCTACAACTAAAAAAATTAAAAAAAAAAAAGAAGTAGGGCCTGTAAGAAGTGATTGAGTCATGAGGGCTCTTGTCCCCATGAATGGGATCGGATGTCATGACAACTATAAAAGGGTTTGACTAAGGGAATGCTTCCTTTGCTTCTCTTCTGTCCTCTCTACCATGTGAGGACACAGTGTTCCTCCTCTCCAGAGAAAGCAGCCTTGATACCCCATCTTGGAAGCAGAGAATAGCCTTCACCAGACACCAGTCTTACCATTTGTCTTTATCTTGAACTTCCCAGTCTCTGGAACTATGAGAAAATGAATATCTGTTTATAAATATCTCAATCCAGGTAGGTAGTTATAACAGCAAAATGGGCTAAGACACCCTCTGTCTCATTTTTCTCATCTACAAAATAGGATAAATAATAGTAGCTACTCAAAAAGTTGCTATGACAATTAAGTAAAAGTCCTTAGAAACAAAGTTAGAAATTAGATAAAAGTGCCTATAACAGAGCTTAGCACATAATAAGGTAGATCAAAGTAAGTTGATAATATGTTCTAGTTGTCCATGGTAACTACAGCTTTGCAGTTACTGTAAAGCAGAAGTTGTGTTAATTGCATGCAATAGTACTGGATGAATGTACTCCTAGATCAAATAATTGCAACTAGGAATCTGAAAGATGTACTCAATGGAACTTTTACATGCAGAACACCAATGATTCATCTCTGTTTTGTTTTGACTTGTTTTCAGTAAAAGGTAACTAATATTCTCTCATCAAGGTAAAAATGTGGTGTGCCCCATGATCAAGCCTTCAGCAATGTCTACCAGCTACTTGTTACACCAGCCATATATACCATGACCATAACAAACTATGAGATTCAGTAACTGCTGGACTACAAGCTGGAAGGATCAATAACAGACATTGAAATTACAAGTTAAGTGTAACAAAATATTTATGGGAAATAAAGTTGGGGACATTCTATCTTAAAACATAAAAAGCTTATTATAAACTTTCTTGCTATAACAGTATTATCATGAACATATTGAACAATCCTTAATAAAATATTAGTAAACCAAATGTGTTACATAAAAGATCATACCTCATGTGCAAGTCTTAAAATTTAGATAAATTAATGTTGTTAATTACTGATTATCTTAATAAATGAAGAAAATATTTATAAAAATTAAATGTTCATTCATAATAGGATCAATTATTAATCTAGGAATAGAGAGGATCTACTTAGTGTTGCAAAGTTATCTACCAATATGATCATGGCACATATTTGTAATGGAATAACATTGAAAGCACTCACGAGGTAGACAAAGTAATGTCATCACTCTTTTCAACACTGTATTGGATGCCTAAACCAGTTTATTAAAGGCAATAAAAACAATACCAAAATTTTATATTGTCATTATGTGAAGATATGATTATCTATGTAGAAAAAACAAAAACAGATAGATGCTTATAAGTGACTGTGAAATTTTAGCAATATTTTCAAAGCAGTAGGATATAAAATTATAGTACAAAAATCAATTGCATTTACAGATTCCTGTCTCATCAAGTGAAAAACATAATTGTGAAAATGATATACAATAAGATAATAAGTTCAGTTCTCAGTTCCACCCTGTTATTCATAAATCTAAATGACTGCCAGTTAAATTCCCCAAAGAATTATTTTTCTTCCTCTCTCTTTATTGTTTATTTCAAGTGATACTAGAGGTGATAGTTCTAAATTGATAGAGAAAAGTAGTGGAACACTCTTGAAAAATAATAACATGGGAATGGGGGATGGGATATGTATGTCATGCTAGTTATCAAGAACTATTATAAAGTAATAATTATAACAATATGATATTGATACAGTTAGAAAAGGTATATAAAGCTACAGAAATATGTATGTGTGTGTGTGTGTATATATATATATATATCAACAGTTGATTTAACAAAGTTTCAATCAAGATCAAGTGAAAGGAATAGACATTGAACAAAGTCTGCTGACACAATTGGTTATCTACTAAGCAAATTGGTCTTCTGATTCACATTGTATATGTATTTATATATAAGAGATAAAAATTGCAATATTGTGTATGACAATTTAGAAAATATCTTTGTTTAAGTTAAGAACAATTTCACTCAATCTCACTGATTATTTCAACCGCATTATGTATAAACTATGGTATGGCGCAAAGGGAATCTATGAACTGGAAAAAACTAGATGCAACACATACAAGTCATTTTTCAATAGCTAGTATGAATGAATAACTCCAATAAGTCAGTTAAAAAGACAATCTCACAAAAATGAGAAATGTATATAAAAGCACTTCATATGATAACAAACATACAATACCAGTGAGCATATAAGAAGATACCCAATCTGATCTGTAATCAGCAACATGACACACATCATAATGTGATATGTCATTTTGTTCATACTAGACTGGCAAACATGAAGAATCTGCAATAACAAGTCCAGATGAGGACATGGGCATTTTTTCAAAAGCCCACAGATGCTGTTGGAGATGGAGATAAGTGAACCATCTTGGGGGAAAAGATGGCATTATTTGGGACATTTAAAGACATTCATAACCTATGATCCATGAATTTCACTCCTATTACATGTCCACAAGGAGATTGATGAAATATTCTCAGTAGCATAGAGAATAACAAAAATTTGAGAACAATCCAAATCATTACATATGCTAAAATGCAAAAAAACAAATTTTTATTAAAGTAGAAAAATTGATGCACAGATATTTGATAATACAATGAACATTGGGAACATAATGATTAAGAAAAATAAAATTACAGCAGACAGAATGCATACTTCGTAGTTCCTTTCTTTACAATTCAAATGTGTAGTTTTGCTTAGAAGTACAAATCTTTTTAAAATGTTTTAATTTGTTCTAATTAGTTACACATGACAGTAGAATGCACTTTGACACATCATACATAAATGGAGTATAAATTCTCATTCTTCTCATTCTACATGATGTAGAGTTACACTGGTTATGCA
The DNA here is from genome assembly GCA_004024805.1 of Geosciurus inauris. NCBI lineage: Eukaryota > Metazoa > Chordata > Mammalia > Rodentia > Sciuridae > Geosciurus > Geosciurus inauris. Next base: position 26,975 of record PVHX01006617.1, on the reverse strand, counting down.
ATCATATTGGTAATAATGTCCAATTAATTCTACTATTCCCATACCCCCTTACCTCCTTTCACTCCCCTCTCTCTAATCCGAAGTAACTCTGTTTTTCCCTAGCCTCCCCTTATTATGAATTAGCATCCTCATATCGGAGGAAACATTCAGTCTTTGGTTCTTTGGGATTGCCTTATTTCACTTGGTATAATATTCTCCAACTCCATCCATTTACCAACAAATGCCACAATTTCATTCTTAGTTAAGGATAAGTAATATTCCACTGTGTATGTATACCACATTTGCTTTATCCAGATTGGTTTCATAGTTTAGCTAGAAGTACAAATCTTTATTGTGAAACATGTGCGGGGGTCCAGCCTCCGTAGGGTGTCAGGTCCTGAGGTGGGATGAGTGATGTCGGTGAAAGTAGCACCAATGAGACACAGAGACCAGGTTTGGTGCAGCTGTGTCCATCTAAGTTCAGACCAGCACTTTATTTATAGTGATTTATGGCCATTGATTAAAAGAAAAGAAAGGGGGTTACAAATCATCATGAGTTATTCATAAACACAGAGTGGTCATCTATAATTGTCCTGGACAACTACATCAACTTCAAAGGATTTTTAAAATCTTAACTAGAAACTAAAACTATAAAGGTCCTCATGTCCTCTTCTTTATGATTAATATCAAACTAGAGGTTACTAAACTTCCTATTGTAGCCCCCCAAAACAGGATGAAGCTAAAAATGGTATATTTAACTATGAGGGTAGCATAAGACTAAAACATGAGGTGACGTATAGCATAGCTGTTGGCTCACATGTGGTTAATGGTTTCTGCTCGTGTCTTATATTATTAAGCTAGAATTGCCCAAAGCTGTAGGTTAAGTTAACTATTAATAGTTAACTATTAGCTGTAGGTTAAGTTAACTATTAATAATGATATGTGTCATTAAAATATCATTCCCTGAACTTGCCCCAGCCCTATTTTGTAGCAACCATTGTTTACATAATTTGAGTTCAGTTTCTCTGGGCAGGCATCGAGGCCTTTGTTTCTTAAGACTTTCCCATGTAAACAATGAACTCTAATTAACATGTTTTCTATTAATCCAAACCCTTCTTTCTCCATTAATGTAGGCTCCTGTGTATGGTGGGGGAGGGTCCAGTCCTAAGCTAGATTTTGTTTATACCTGGACACCTGCCATCTTCTGCCTTTACCCATGTCAAATTTCACTGGATTTTACTATAGGGGGAATCCATTTTTGTCAGGGCCTGTGAGAAGGCTTGACCAGCATTTGAGCTTTAGGCATGGGACTAGTTGGAGCCACAATTTCCCATAGCTTACTTTATTAAAGTTGCCAAAGCAGCCTTCTAGAGCTAAGCCTGAGAGTACTTCCAAATGTAATTGGGGAAATTGTGGGCCTAAATGTTCTGGATAACATATCTAAAGTGAAACTATCATCAGGGGAATTTCTAGAATTACTTCTAAGAAACATCATATCAGTAGTACTATCCTGATGGGAATTTTCTTGTTTATTCTCCTGGGTGGTCAAATGTCTCTCCTTAATTACAAGAGACTTTAGGGGATCAGGATTGACTGAACCTGTCTTTGCAGGAATTGGAATAGTGACACAAGCAAGCACAATTAATTCTGTCAAACTATGAAGGGGCATCTCAACAAGAAATATATTGAGGAGTGCATCTCTTCAACTGGATCCATTGCAGGCACCAGAACTTTGTCAAACAGTGTCTTGAGGATTTTGGGCTATAGCAAACATGCAAAATAGAGGAAACGGTGAGTATGAAATTTGGCAGACTGGTAAAGGAAGGGTTGAGATTGGTAAGGGCACACAAGGAACTACAGTGATGCATCACTGCACTTTTTAAAACCATTTACCTAATTACCACTGCACATAGATGATCATCCTATCACTTTTCTCTATGTCTGATAACATATCATTTATGAACACTCATTTGAATCTATTCACTAACACATTAAAATATTTATTCTTCACAATCTATTTAAAACATCAAAAGAAAATAACATGCCTTTTGATGATCTTCCATAAAAAGATTGAAGCTCTTGCAATTTTTTTCTGTTCAAGTTTCTTGGATGTGTGAATCCCATTTGACTTTTGCATACCCTTGATGGAGCTCAGAGAATAATCTAATGGATTGTGTTTACTTTAACAATGTCAAACAATTAAAAAAAAATCTTCACAGATAAAGTTGTTCTTTCATTTAGCAATTTATTCAACTGTCAAGCATGTACTATTTTTAAGTCCCTTCTGTATGCTAAGCATGAGAAAGGTTATTGCCCTCTCATTGTTTGCAATTTTAGCAGCAGCAATAAGACTAGTTCAGAGACAGCTCTTTGCAAGGCAGAATGAGAGAAGGGCTGCCTGAGGAGCAAAAATGCAGGTGCTCTAAGAGTTGAAAGGTGGAAGAATGATTGCTAGAGTAATCATGCAGCTGTTTCAATACTATAGCTGCCTGGGGAACTTTATATGCAAATTTCTAGGGTTCAGATCAAGAACTTGGAAGAAAGAGGAAGGAAGGAAATTGGAATGTCATAATAAGGAAACGAGTGGAAGTGAGGCTTCTTTTAAACAACAGCTGTCAGATTCTCTCTGATAAAGCAAAATACTGCCTGAGACAGATGTGGTGGTGTCCATCATCTCATGTGAGAGTTTAATGTAGATTGACGTTCTGACCTTGTGTTACTATCCAGGTTTCAGTGATGCAATACTTGCACATTAGATGGTGAAAGTGCTTATATATGTACACATGTGCACTTTTATACTCACGTGGTGAGTGCTGGAAGTAAGTAGGTGTATGGAATGGGAGTAGAGCTGTCTTCATAGGGAACTCTTAATAAATAAAAAACTGCAACAAGAACATGGGGCTGAACAATATCACATTTGTTTAGTCTTTCTCTTGAGGAAAGTCAGCACTATCACATCATCAATTGTAAGAATCATGTTCGAATAAATTATTTCCCTATGTAGCGATTTTTCTAAACATTGGCTTCATCTCTAGACCTTCCTTTCAATTTTCCTGCTGGATGTCTCCATGTGGTTTATCAGTAGACGGTCATACTAAACATGTTCAAAAAGAAATTCTTCACCTGCCCAATTCTACCCACCTCCTTAAAATTAATGCCAGTGTCATTTTCTCAGTTGCTCGTTCTTAAAACCAACAGAGATTTATGCAAAACTTTGTTGCATAACACACTTAGGACCAGTTGCCAAATTGTGCCTTTTGCTCCTATAAAGTGCATTTCATCTTATTATTATTCATCTTATTCTTGGCATCTTAATTGCCGTCACACAGGTTTTTGCTCTCATGACTCTTTTTAACTTATATACAGTGTCCCATTTTCCTGCCATTCTCGCTTCCATCCAATCTTCTTTACATCTTCCCAAGATAGTTTATCCAAAATGTAAACCCAATTGTGTTAGAGCAAAACACAGAAGATCCCTAATTGGTCATTTCTGAAGAAGGACATAATTTTCGTTCAATGAAATCATATTGTTTATGTGGGTGAGAGCAGTGGAGAAGCAGTGGCTGAGGGCATCAAGGACACCAGGAAGGAGGACTTCCTTGCTCCTTCTGCTGCAGCTCAGTGTGCACAGCCTTGCATGGAAGTGCTCCCTGTAAGGGAGTCACAGATGAATTTGTCAGGGAAATCCCTGTCTTACAGAGCCCTGCTCTGGGATAGTCCAAGCAATTTATTATAGCATCTCAAAAGCATGACCAGGAAGCACATGAAGCGTTGTCCAGTGATTTTATTCTCAGGAGCTTGTTTCCATCATGAGTGGGCCAGGCATCTCTTCTTTGGATTTATTTATGCTTTTAGGTTCAATTACATCTCTGATGGGCTTATTTCCCTTCTACTTATTCCACCTGTCTTACTGTCTGGATTTTTCTAAAGTTTCTTGCACAAAAGAGAAAGTATTTATTATCTTTCTTTTCTCTGTTATCTGTGAAATAAACATATACAAGTTAAAAAATAAATTATTTTGTGGGCTTTTGTTGTTACTAATTATGAAAAAAAAGAGGAAGCAAGCAACAAAATATAGCAAACATTAGTCTACATTGAGAAAAAAACATGATTAAGACTCTTTCTTGATGTTTTTAAACTTAATTAATCTAAGCACCCTTTTTCAGATTTTGAAAAAGCAAAATATTCCTTAATCCAAAGTGTTATTGGTTTTTCCAATCTCACCTAAACACATGCAAACAAAATGATGTAACAATTTATGTTCCATTTAGCTCTGAAAGACTATTAAACTTCATTTTCAAATAAAATGCTAACACATCCCTCCACCAATAAAATTCAAATTGAACATTAATACAGCATGTATTTTAGAATTTTTAAAAATCTTAATTACCAGTAAATTTAAAAGATTTTGGTAGTATTTTTTCACTTTTACATTCTCATTTTGTCTTTTATTTATTTCAGTTACAATTGATATCATTGCCTCAATCTCTCTCTCTTTTTTTTTGCCTTTAAAAAATCTAATAATTTAAAACATCAGGAGTTGTTTGAAGATTCAATCAATTCAATTATGTTCATAGAATACAATAAAAATAATTTGGGGTGTGGAACCCTTTATTTATGTATTTAATTATGTAATTATGTATGTAATATATATATAATGTATGATACAAAAATTAAAGCCACACATCTTCTAATGAAATGATTATTATGATACTAACAGCTACACTGCAAATTCTAGTGAGTTTTGCAGAGTTCAAAGACCATGTGCTATTGAATGACTTAATTTCCCCACTACTCTGCCTTATGTAAATGATTGTAAAAGCTTTATTTGTACAGCTTGCTATGAGGTAATTTGTCCTTTTCTTGGGGCCAATGCAAATGCAAGCTCTAGGACTGCAATAAAGTAGCAGAACATGGTTATAAATTGGTCATGCTCCCAATATGCTTATATATATATTTTTTTTTAAGTTTAAAAAATGTAGAAAGCTTAACAAATACTCTAAAAACGAACACATCAAGCTCTAGAAATGCAAAACATAGTAATTCCTTATTTTATATCCACTCCTTGGCACTTCCTCATTTTTTAGTTCTATTAAAATAAAAGTAAAAGGTATAAAATGCTAACTCATTTAAAATTTCTCCAGATTTGAATGTTATTTATGGCTCAAGGTAGATCCAAATAAAAATGACAGCCTTACTGTTTTATTTTTCCACAGGAAAGATCTACTTAGGTCATTTCCCAACAGTTATACAGTCTAAACTAAATTGAACGTATTTTAAATATTTAAAAGAAATATTGATTTGGGAAAGAAAATTGAATCAGAAGATGTTTCAATGACTTGGATTTTGTAATAATTAGTTAACTAACCATTCATCCATTAAAATTTACTGGAGTATTTATCATATGACCTGCACTAGCACTGTTTCTATCACTATAGAGTTTTATCTATTTTTAGTTCAGTTCTCTGAAATGGTTACCACAAAACATGTGCAGATGGGGTTAGAGTATAACTAAGTTCTGTTTAAGTTCCAAGTCCCATAATTCTATTTATGTTATATTTTCATTTCCTATATTTATAATAAACTATAAAACCTTTGAATTTTTATTACAAATTCTAATTGTCAGTTGAATTGTAAATCAGTCACAACCTTAAGAAGTACAAAACAATTTACTCTCTATGAATTCTAGGGTAAATTATAAGAGTAACATTCACTATGAATGCTCAATAAATATCATTAATAAAGATGTTAATGATAAAACCTGGGCTTTCCAATCAAAACTCATGCAGGGAAGAATGTCCCATTTTTATCTTATTTCAATAAATTTAATAACATTGGAAATGGATCCCTTATCATTTAAAAGAATATCATAATAATTCATCATGAATTATAAAAATGATTACTTAGGTAAAAATAGAAGCACTAAAATTTCTTCTGAAGAATACATTTTGTCATTGACTATAACATACAAAACCAACCTTTACTATATCAAAATATAATTAACAAATCAGAGATCTGATTTTCATCTGTTTTCAAAATAATTTTCTCCTCAAATTGTATCAAGAAATATTACTCCATGAATTTGATTGTTACCCAAATGTGAAGTTTCATATTGTATTCTAAACATTTCCCAGATATAAATAAGAAGTAATGCTTTACCAAGCAGAATAGAAATACTCAAATTCTGAAGCTATCCATGGGGATATATGTGAAATAGGCAGGCAGGAACACTCCAGAACAAGGCAAAGTCTACGAACAAACTTAAAGCTAAAAACTAAAGGGAAAATAATCTCTTTTTAGTGTTATTCCTATCACGTAATTCCTGCAAGCAAGACCCTTTTAACTACCATTGGATAAGGATGGCTACAACTCACATCATTCTCCCCAAAACATGTTTAATTCATTCTCTTCGAGGTCTTTCTTTTCAAGAAAATGAGACTCTGGTTTAATAATTTGGAAACATATTCATTGTATTTTCAGTTTAGCTTCACACTTATAAAGCAAAAGGACTAAAAGCAGGATTTTAGACAGTCCACATCTAAAAAATACAAGATATTTATCCAGTTCTGACACATAATCAGTCCTTAGGTTATAGACACAAAATTAATATGGGAGCTCAGATAATTTAGATCACTTATGTAACCTACTTCAGTTTAGCTGTATGTTGGCTTTTCTTTGGTTTGGTTTTGTCCTAATACATGATGTAAAGGACAAACTTCATTATTGACAAAGGACTGGTCGTAAGGTGTAGGTCAAGTTGTTTGGCAAATGACTTCTTAAAATTATTTTGAAAATCTACGTTTGGCAAGGAGGTGAGAGAAAGGACAGGCCAGAGTAGAGAAATAAGAAAATCTGTTGCACTTGGATTCTCAATCTCTGAATGAATCCTTCCTCACACTTCCTTCCTTTTCACCTTTTATACCTTGGTGCTCAATATTGTCTTTTAAAGTATAGGTCATTGTTTTAAATTTGCTTACTTACACTCCTTCCTCGAGCATTTGTCTTTTTGACTTTTTTGACTTATGGAAATTAGCTCTCACATTTAAATACAACTAGTAAACTTCACTAGGCATATGCAAGCTCCCAGAAATACGTAAAGTAGAGGTAAAAGACGTTTTCACGTGTTATATGGCATATAGAAAATATTTTCATTTGTAATTCAATCATTTGTAGTGAAGATAGGAACTTATATTTTCCTATTATCAAAAACAATCCCACTTTAGGAAAACAACTTGAATTGAACATGTTTAGCAAATTTGCACACTGTTGGACAGTTAATAGTGTTTCTCTCCCCTCTAAACTTGTTAAAGTTGTGCCTCTTAATAAGACACAGAGATAAATGTGTAATGATAGTCATTTTTTTAAAAAAAGGAGAGAACAATTTCCAAGTTGATCTGATGAAGTAGTGAAATTGAACCTCATATGCCAATACTTGTTTTATCAAAGATTTAGTTATCTCATTTCCTCATGTGCCTTAGTAAATGAATCAAATAATAAACTCTGCTCTTACTTTTCCACACTGCAAAAACCATAGTCCAAAGGAAATGAATCAATACAATGAACTTATAAATAAGGTTGGTCATTGTTAGGCTGTCAGCATTCAGGGCATGAATATATTACTGGAAAACTTGAAAGCATTTTTAAAGCTTTTCACTTGCTTAGTACTAGTTCTAAATCATGAAGTTTTTCTAAAGTAGCCAATCATACTAGTAATAATGAAGTGAACTGATTTAAGCTGTTCAAGTTGCAAATATAGTTGACTGTGGTGTTTTCTTACCCAAAACAATTTCACTTCACTCTTTTCCAGAATATTTAAATAAGCTAATTTTCTTTTTATAGTAATGATGAATTTTGTATATATAATACCCAAATCACCTTTTTAATACACATCATTGCTTTCAAGACACCAAAGGATTTTTTTAAGGTGATTATAGCAATGCTTATAAAACCCACTAAATTTGAGAGCAACTAATCATATTCTAGTTTGAAGGATAGAAAATGCCAGTTGAGGAGCTATTTTCCAGTGTCCTCTCTAATGAGCATAACTTAATTGCCTCTTACTTTGTTTAGATAACACTTTAGTACTCTTTATTACTTTTTAAATATAATGCTTGTATTTTTTCTCCAAGTAAAATGAATAATGTAGACATGATCCAACATTTCTTTAATGGTTATTGAACTCAGCCACTCTAGGTGGCTTTGTGAGTCCATTAGGAGGGTAAGCACCTACAATTAATCCAGCTAGGCCCAGGTTGTGGGGCTATCCATAAGTCAATATTAAGAAATGATGGAAAGGATGACCTGCCAGAGAAACAAACCACTTTAATTTTCTGTCAAAAAAACTATCCTAAGCATTTCCATTTTAAAATATGTTCCCTGTCTCTTTTAGAACAATGAGATTCTTGAGGCAAGGCATGGTGGTGCACTCCTGTAACTCCAACTACTGGGGAATGTGGGGTAGGAGTATTATACAAATTCTGCAACTTAGGGAGAATCTATCTAAAGAAAAAAGGGAAAAGGGAAAAAAAAAAAGGAAATCTAGGGATATACCTCAGTAGTAAAATGCCCCTGGATTCAATTCCTAGCACTAAATAAATAAAAATTAAAATTAAAACAATAAACCAGATGATGTTCTTTTCTTCCTATCACTGAAATTAATTTCTAAAAGGGCATCTCTTTTAGGAATAGTTCTGTGAAAATCATCAATGATGCAAATTTTTCTAACCAGAAGTTGAAAAACTAAAGGAAATATCAATTCTGAGAGTCGAGGTAAAAAAAACAAAAAACAACAACAACAAAAAAAAAAAACTGGCTTTCATTAATATGATTATTTGAACTTTAAATTTTTTTGAAAACTTAGATCAATATTGAAATTTGTTTTACTTTTTAATAATAAAGTACTGGATCAGATTCTAGCTCTATTAAATAGCAGCTGTGTAACTATGTTTAAGTTCATGATCTTAGTCTGTTTTATGGTCTGTAATGAGGAGATTCAAAATACTTACTTCCTAGAGGATGTTGTAGGAATAAAACATAATTATCGCCACCCCCCAAAAAAAAGAAAGAAAGAAAAAGAAAAAAATGCAAACAGTGATCTACACCTAGTCAATGCTAGGGAACTTGAAAGATATTATCACTCATGAAACACACTGAAGACTATTTCACAGGTTAGAAATTAAGCTATCTCATTTATCATATAGATTTTTAAATATATTCTATGTTGGCAAAAGATGTGGTGAACTGTTGTACAAACAACATCTTTTTAACTTGTGTTAAAGTAATAAGAGGAGCTATCTTTCAGCTTAGGTTTTATTTGCCATGTAATAAAAGTAGAAAGTAAATGTCACCACTTGGCTGGGGTAGCCAACAAGGGGAAGAGAGTGCAAGAGAGCAAAGGAGCCAAACAGGTGTAGAGGTCCCTGCCAACATGCTGTGCACCAGGCTGGCTGCCACTTGGAAGCTGGAAGCCCCTGACACTTTATCTTACAGAGCATTTTTAAAATGTGCATAACCAGTAGATTCCCCAAGCACTTTGGTTTGCAGCACAGTCCACTTTCAAAAGCCTGGAGAGAAAAAGAGCTAGAAATGGTCTTTTACTAAAATTAAAAATAGCAACTAATAAAATATTAACAAGAACAAATTTATACAAAATGCAAATAGCAATCTCTTAGTAACACAGAAAACTTTCCATGAAGAGGTCAAACAAAAGGAAAAATTCATAAAAATCAGTAGTAGGTATTCCTTGGATTCTCTATATCAACATTTCTTAAATTAACAGAATTTTTCCTTTTGCAAAGTAGAAATCACAACATGCTGAGTTTATGTATACAATTTACCAACAAACTGAGAGCCAAATATCTTTATTTTCCTTATTTTAACAGCAATTAAATATTGGAATTTGAGTATTTTTAAAGTTTCTATTATTTGAGTTAAATGACTAGATAATGTGAAAGGAAACATTAATCTTTTTTTGTGTCTCTTATGAATGAGATTTTTATTTAAACATTCTCCATTCCCGCTATCCCCATGCATCAGTTATTTTAACCAGATTTTATAAGCTGAATAACCTGAGGCTCACAGGAATTAAGAAATTTGTCTCATAATAATGTACTGGAACAAAACATTTGTATCACTTCAATATATATTAATAATTATATAATATATATATTATATATATTAATTCCAATATGCCTGGTTATGTTTTACCAAGTTAATGTACTTTGTATATAAAAGCAGACTAAAAAAATCTTGGCAAATCTCTGATGGTGATATTGAGTAATTTATCTACATCATCGTAAAAGAGAAGAAATTAGATTACTGATATTTAGTTGAATGCTTTGTTTTCTACTTCATGAAATGTTTTTTTGTATCCTATTCATCTAATTTGCTCATCATGGATTACACAATGACCAAAATGGAGAAAACAATGATGCAAAATTAAAAAAATATCCATGGTGTCCACTTTATATTTTAAAAGTAGATTCTATAATATTTGAAATCTGATTTTTAAAATTTAACATTATGCCTTGTACATTTTTCTCTGTTACTCTAGATGATTAGTTTTTACATTTTAAAAGTAGAATGCTTCGTACAAACGCATCAGAAATGGAACTGTAATAGGTCCTACAATAGACACAGCCTGGTTCTGGTGAAGTGAGTGAGAGAAGGGACAGAACCCGAGCTTACAGCCAGCACCACCCCAAACCCCCCGGAAGCACTGTGGAATCAGGCTTCCTTGGGAATGCTTTGAAAATTCTTCTGTATCATATTATTTGATGATGGATTATCATCCCATTTCACTGAGTATCCCCTAAAACCTTTAAATTGCATGATTTTTATTTGGGTGATTCAGAATAACAAAAAGAGCAATTATCATCACTGACCAGAGAAATAATAACTAATGTTTGTTAGTCATTTTCAGGATGATCTCAAATAATAATTAAAACCTCACCATGCATTATTATTATCTCCATTTCTTATATGAAGAAACTGTGATACAGAAAGATGTCTTAACTTGCTCATCATCATACATGCAATAAATAATGGAGTTGGAATTAGAAAATAAATCATAAAAGATCAATAAATTTTTTGTAGCTAAACTCCATTTAGCTATCTTTTTTTATATCTTAAGATAAATATGTAGAAATGGAAATCTTTTTCCATATATGAGAATATTGATTTCCCATATTCACTTATTACAGGTATTTATATAATGATGGATTATTATTACAATAAAATATTTTTAGTTCCATAAATGAACATGATGCATTATTATAGTTCTATGAAATCATTAAGATATAATTTAATGTTACAAAAAGACAAATATTAAGTGAAAGCCATGTAAAAGAATGTATGTTGAGTTCCACAATGCATTATATCATTAACCTTTGTAAAAACATTTGTGGAAATTGATGTTCAAAGAGACAAAGTAATTCAATCAGTTCACTTATCTAGTAAATGTCAAATCTGGAACTCACACTCATGACTCTTCATCTATGAATCCCATACACTGAACCATTATGCTTCCTGAATTTTTTTTATGACTACATTCTTTTCAATACTGAATATTTTGCTATGTTATTATCTAATTATATTTTAACTCTTATGATTTGCTAATTTGTATTTCTTGACCAAGTTTGATGCTTATTGATAGTCAATACTGCTTATGTATGAAAATTAAGATAAAGGATATGTGACAATCATATTTTCTACTCTTGGTTTTGAACTTAGAATGCATAGTGGCATTCTTAAATATTAATCATTTTAGATTTTTTCATTACCAAGCCAAACTCTACTTTCTACAATGGTGCACTTTAATTGTTATGATAAATTTACATAAATACAGCCCAGGATTGGTTTTATGACTTAACCTTATTCCTTTATCTAAAACATATTTTACATGAAGAAATAATTTAAAAATAAATAGTTATTTCTTATACATTCATAGGGTATATCATCTTTTCTTTTCTTCATTTATTGTTTTGCCTGTTCTAGCATCAGCAATATTTTTATCTGCTATAGTTTAAAAATACACTGTATTTATTAAGGAAAGTTATAACTAATTAATAATTTGTCTTAAAATGTTTTGGTTTACTCTTTTCCATTTTATCATTTCAGTTGCAGTTTAGTGTCAATTGGTCAAATTACAAGAAATTTCAATTTTAATTGTTTTCATTACAGTTTAGAGTTATACCTAGTAGTCGGGTTCACCCTGACAAATTCATACATGCATTGAATTTGATTTCAGTTCATGATCCCCTTTTTCCTCCCCCTTTTCCTTCTTGTTCTCCCTCCTTTCTCCTAATCTCCTTTATCTACTTTACTAGATTTCCTTTTGCTCATCTATTAATTTATATTTTATTAGTTCTTTCTACCTGTTCATAAAGGTGAGGTTCCCTGCCATATAGCACATAACATGGCTTTTTAAGAACTCATTCTGCATTGCCTCCCATTACTGGTCCCTCCACTCTGCCTCTTGATTTCCTTCTTTTACATTACTCATCTTCCCTTTATCTTTATGTTGGCCTATCTTTCCTTTCCCATTTTCTATATTTCACTCTAGCTTCTGCACATGAGAGAAAATATTTGAAGTTTGAAAGTCAAATGTTTGTTTCATTTCACTTTGAGAGTCAAATGTTTGTTTCATTTCACTTAGCATGACATTCTCCATTTGCATCCATTTTCCATGCCATAATTTCATTCTTTTTAATAGCTGAGTAGAATATATATGTACATATATGTACACATACACACATATAGAATATATATATATATCTCACAATTTCTTAATTCATTCAATTATTGACAAGAATCTGGGTTGATTCTGTAATTTAGCTTTTGTGATTGTGCTGCTGTAAACACTGAGGTGACTGTATTACTGTAGTATGCCAAGTTTAGAGCTTTTGTGAAAATACAAAGGAGTGGGACAGCCAGGACACCTTTTTCCCAACAAGCTCACCAGCATTTAATGTTGTTTGTATTATTGACCATTGCCATTTTGACTGGAGTGAGATGGAATCTTAGTGTAGTTTTGGTTTGCATTTGCCTGATTGCTAGAGATGTTGAATATTTTTCATATATTTTTTGCCATTTGTGTTTCTTCTTTTGAAAAGTTTCTGTTTAGGTCTTTTTCCGCTTTATTGATTGGGTTATTTGTATTTTTGTTTGTTTGTTTTGAGTTCTTTTTACATTCTGGATATTAATCCCCTATTGCAGGAGTAGCTGACCAAGATTTTTTTCCCATTCTATAGGCTTTTATCTTGTCTTGATTCTTATTTAGTGGATTATTCTTCTATTGAATATTCTCTGTTTAGGAGCTTTAGGAATTGTTTTGTAGTTCTTCAGTGTGCATTTTGTCTTTGAGTATTCTTTGTAGTGCTGGCATGGTGATTGTGAATTATTTTAGTTTATTCTCATGATGGGACGTTTTTATTTCCCCTAAAATTTGAAACTGAGTTTTGCTGGGTATAGTAAACTTGGCTGGTAGTAATTTTATTTTAGAGTTGGAAATATCTCATTCCAAGATCTCCTTGATTTTAGGGTCTGAAATGAGAAATCAGAAGTGAACTCTATTGTTTTCTTCTAAATGTGACCTGATGTTTTTCTCTTGCAACTTTTAATATTCTTTACATATTTTCTACATTAGATATTTTGAATATCATATGTCTTGTTGAGCTTCTCATTTGAATACCTCTATTTGGGGTCCCATAAGTCTCTGGTATGTGGTGGTTTATCTCATTCTGATATGGAACAAATTTTCTGTAACTACCTCATTGAAATTTTTAATTATGATTTTAGTATTTTTATGTTCTCTTCTATCCTGATGATTCTCAGGTTTGGACTTTTAATGTTGTTCCAGAGTTCTTCTGAATTATGTTCAGGTTCTATATATTTTTCCTTTTATTGGTTAATGTCACCCTGGATTTTGGGGAGGAGATTGGTGTGCCTATTTTCTCATGTTTTCAGAGGTATTGGGGTTGTATTTCAATTGAAGTGAATTTCCCTACCTCTTTTTTATGCATGTCACTTTGTGTGTAATTTTCTTATTTGTTCTGGGACTTCTTTCTGTATTCGATTAGGAATATACACCAATGAGTGGGACCTGGGGTTCCCCTGTGATTATTCCTCCTTGGATCCTTGTTGGTTTGAAGCTTTTAACTTCTCACTTCTTTGAGTCAGAGTAATGTCAGGGCTCAGGTGAAGTAGATTGTGTGTAAAGTGGTGAAGTAGATTGTGTGTTGCGTGGTTAAGATGTGAGTATTTCTCAGCTGCAAGATCTCTACTCTGTAATCTTGAATCATGCCAATTTCTTTACAGCCCCTCTGAGAGGGAGGAGAGTTCCAGGAGTGGCATTATTGTAACAAATATACATTGCATGTTAAATATTTGCTGTCTACTCTGATGTCTGTAATACTATTTGCCAACTATGCTAGGGTCAGCATTTAACAATGACACCAAGAAAAAAACAAAAAGAAGAGGAAGAACAACAACAACAAAACCACACCCAGAAACTACATCAGGAATTCAACAGCAGGTTATCTACTAGGTTATCTAGTATATTAATAATTACCTCCAAGTTGAATAGGCTGAGAATCACATAGTCTGTCTAATCATTAGTTTTGATTTTTGTCTCTTCTAGTCTTTGTATAAAAGTATAGCTGAAAATTAAGTGTCATTAATTTATGTGTGGACAAGCTGTACTGTTTCTTGGTTGGGTTAGTTCAGAAGCAGAGTGTCTAATCTATGAACTTTTAGTTTCCCTACAAGTTCCCAGTATCTCACAGAATAAGGCAAAATAAACAATAGTAATAAACATTGCAACCAATACGCAGCATTAAAATAAATACCCAGTTCCTACTAAGAATTCTTCAACTTAATTACCATAAAAAAGAAAGAAATGGTGGCTTCAGCAATTGTTAACAGTAAAGACAATAACCATAAACTACATCTGTTTTTTAAGCAAACAGCAAGTATCAACTATATAGTTCACAGTAGTAATAAGTGTATTAGCAGTTATGATGAGCGCAAGAGTTTCGTAAGCCAATTAGTTCTGAAAGGTAGCAAAAAACAGTTAAATTAGGGGGAAATAAAATGTGTTTGAAAGTTAGAAAAGCATTTACAATTTCAGAAAGTGAATAGAAGGAGTGCGGAAGACATGTAGTAGTTAATGTTTATAAGAGAAAAATAGAAAAAGTAAATCTTGCAAGAGAAAGAGAAAATAATAGAATTTGGCCATTAGCAGAAAGGAAGAGAGGAAAAGAAACAAGAATAAATGAAAATAATACAGAACCAAACCAAAATATACAATTTAAAAACACAAACTCTCAAAAGATAAGGCAAGGAAAAAATAACTACATTTAAAAGTGCTGAAAATGAGAGAAATAGAAACAAACAAGTGTATGTATGCAAGTCCTGAACCAATCGAAATAGCAAGAATTCACATACATACATATAAAAACTCGTATACACATGGGCAAAATAACAGTAACAACAATAAAAACATCTTAATGTACAATAAAGGAACCATCTCCACTGAGTTGGTCAAAATAGTTGACCAGATTGGGTGGTCACTCTTCATGTCCAACTTTCTTTCTTTCTAATTCTTCTTGATTTATGTACTGATGGAGCAAAGGGTGGAGGTTCTTAACCTCTTCTTATTTTCATATTGCTCTCTGAGCTGCCAGTAGAAGCAGCATTATATTGAAGCTGTTTGATATGTCTCAGTTTCCCTTCACCAGTATTAGGTGGATGGGTTAGTAAGTACTGTCAACTGTTTTTTTGGTTTTTTGTTTTTTTATTATATCCAAATTTTTGTCTATTCAGACCATTGTGATGTACCCCAAGGGAAAAACTTTTATGCAAAGTTCTGTGAGGGGAGTTCCAGCAAGTGGAACTTAGGTTTAATCAGGCCTCTTCTTTAAGTGTTGCTTGCTTTGGGGGGATTATATTAGCCTGCCCCTATGCTAGTTAATCTAATGTGAGTCTGGATCTCAGGAACTTCCAAGTATTCCAGTTACTGGGCAGATGGGTTGATCCTTCACACACTGTTGTCCAGGAATATATCCTTTCCAGACTTAGTCCTTGAATGTATTCACCCTCATCTGCTCAGATTCCTGGCCTGCTTCAGATGGTCACATGAGTTGCCAAATTCAAAGAAACAGCAAGTTGGGCTCCCGTTTGCCCTTCCAACTGAAATACCACTGAGTAGAGTTCACTCAGCACCCATTTCACTCACATTCCTCCATGCACACCCTAGGTCACACCTTAGACACCTGCCTAGACATTGTGGCAATGTTTGCTCTGATTTCCAGAGCCATCACTACGGTGTGCTCATCCCAAGATAGCTCCACCTCATCTCTCCATGGCAAGTTGAGATACAGAGTGCACTTTTCAAGCATAAGTATCCAGTACAACCTCTGGATCAGCTAAGGCAAGTTTGCATTTAAAAAAATTTTTTTTTTAGTTATAGATGGACACAAATATCTTTATTGTGGTGCTGAGGATTGAACCCAGTGCCTCATGTATGTGAGGCAAGCACTCTACCTCTGAGCTACAACCCCAGCCCCAAGTTTGCATTTTTGATCTCAGATTTTTCTGTATCAAATCTGTGCTCTCCCTCTTTCTGTGGTGAATTGGCACTGCCATTTTGGGCACCAGTGAAGCAGTCATGTCTGTTCCACTGCAGTTTTTCTTCTTTGTTAGTGCACCCAAATTTCTGTGTCTCAAAGCCATTTTTGAAAGTACAATATTAAAATTGTACTAAATTAAAATTTAATTTAGTGGAATCCCTCTTTCATCCTACTCTCTGAGAAGCTGTGTGCACCTGCTTTAGACCTGGGCCATGGTGCATTATGGGATGCAGCTTCCCTCGACTCGCCATCTTCCATCTCCCTCTTAATTTTATTCTGCATTTTAATTTTGTTTAAAAACTTTAAGATACATTAATTTGGGAAGAACTGACAACTTTAAGTAAGAGTTCCCTCTTATGAATTCTATAAACTTTAATTTTTGTTTGCTTTTATCTCTCAGTAATATATATTTAGCTATATAGTGTAATTTTCATGCATTGAATAAAATTTTAAACATATGCTTTTTCTTCTTTTTGACAAATCACCTTACAGCTCTTTTCCTTTTTTTTCTCTCCCTCTCTTCCTTTCTTCATCCCTTTCTCCTGATGTCTTTTTTCTTTATTTTTTATTCAGTTTTTTTATGGGTATTCTTAAAGACTACAATTACATTTACTACAATACAACACTTTTGTTTTCTGTCTTATCAAATTGACTGGTACTGTGTACTGCATATGTTTATCATAGGAACTATTTTTGCCATCATTCTAAATAAAATACTCACCAACTTCACCCTATTTGGGTGCTCCATTATGTGGAAACTATGTATATTTTTCTTAAGGAATGGCATGTAATTCCCACAATTAAATAATATGGGTCTTTGGGTTTTCTGAATCATATCTTTCTTATAGTTATGACAATAAAAAATAACATTATTTCCCTATTTAAATTTAATGAAGGATAGCAGGTAGTTAACTAACAGAAAAAGAAGATAAAAGATTGACAAATATTTAGGTAATTATAGTAGTGGAAAAATACTATTTGATGCAAAATTCAAAACAATTAATTTATAAATCTTAAGTTTTAAATTTTAGACATTACTAACTTCCATTGTCATTTATTATTCTCATGTGAATCAATTAAAATAAATGCTTGCAGAAAGTTCGAAGAGTTTCTGTGGTTTCCTTTTAAAATGTGCTAAAACTGCCTATGCTAGACAAAAATTGAATGTTAGTGTTGATATCAGGCATTCCTCTATTTTTATATTTATTTCAAATTATTTCACAATTTAATTTATTACTTTGTGATCCTAACTTTTTATTTGATTTTGTGTGTGTGTGGGGGGAGGATAAGCTGAACCCAAGAAAACTTTACCACTGAGCTACAACCCTAGACCTTTTAATGTTTTTATTTTGAGACAGGGTCTCACTAAGTTGCTTAGGGTCTCGTTAAGTTGCCAAGACTGGCCTTGAACTTGCAATTCTCCTACCTAACTTTGCATTCACACTGGATAAATTTTATATTAGAGCTTTAGTTTTTCCTAACTGTATACTGAAGATTTTTTGGAAACTATTATGGAAACTAAAAGTATTCTCATCTTTGAGCTATACATATGATGCTAAGTTTTTGTAGCACTGAATTATTATAAAAAACACTGAAATATATTTTATTTCATTCTATGGCATCATTCTTTAATATATTGCTGAAAATAATTTGACTCTTGTTTGCTTAAGATCATTGAACTCATTAATTTGTAAAGTTGATATTTGCATTATTTTAGTAATGTAATTTGGCTTTGGCTACTTTCCTACATTGGACCATGGGCGCTAAGGACTGTTAATTCCTGAAAAGAGGGAAAAAAGTCTTACATTCTGTCTGGAAGAACTTTCTGGACTTTTGCACATGGACTGGAAACTCAAAGCAAAGTGATTTGACAGAAATGAGGAGAAAAAATAAGAGTTTAAGAATGCTATAACCGCTGGAATTTTCAGATCAGTATGCCCAGAGCGGGTAACTATATAGAGAAAATCTCTTTTTCTGCTCTGAGTCTCCTTGAATTTCTTGCCAACCATTGCATATATAGTAAAATAATGCAAGCCTGGGCAAGAAACAACTACTGAAGATCTGTGATCTAAAAATAGCTCTTAAAATATCATGTGACTGAGAGATACTTGAAATGCCAGCAGCCAAATTAGGGAGATGTTGCTGAACACCCAGGAATCCAGTAAATGTCTAGAAGGAAAATTTTTCGAGGGCTAAAATAATCCCATAGTAATGGCTATCCCATAATTATATGAAAATTTAAAAACAAGCCTCAAAAGAACCTATTAAGTTACTAAAATGCCTAAATAAACTTCACACTTATTATGTTGGAGAACAAAATTGATGTAAAATTTCATAGGCTCCATATCCAAACATCAAATAACTGGACTTGTGATGAAACAGGAGAGTACAACCAATGAATTGAAAAAATGCAGGAGATGATGGAATAGCAGACAATAACTTTAAAATATTGCAATTTTGAAAAAATAATCTACAGAGCTGGAAAATATCCAATCCTTGATTTCAAGATTTACTATAAAGTTACAGTAGTCAATATAGTGGTATTGATACAAAAATAGATAAATAGATCTTTGCAGTGAGTACAGATTTCAGTGATATGCCAATAAATAATGGTTAATTGACTTTTTAAAAATTATTTTATTATATTATGGTAAGAACACTCAACATGAGGCATACCTATTAAATTTTTAACTGCATTATACATTATTGTTGATTATAGGAACAATGTTATACAGAAGATCTATAGAGCTTAGTGTTCTTCCTTAACTGGAACTTTGTACCCATTGATAGTTTCTCATTTCATTTTTCCCTTCAATCCCTGGAAACTACCATTTTATTCTTAGAGTCTATGAGATAGACTATGAGTCTTCTAGATACTTTATATAAGTGTAATCATGAAATATTTATTTTCCAATGACTGTCCTAATTCACTTAATATAATGATCACAGGGTTCATCCATGCTGTTTCTTATTGATTATTTTCCTTCATTTTGATTCTGAACAGCATTCCATCTCATGTATATATCACATTTTCTTTACATACTCATCTCTTGATGGATGTTTAGATTGTTTCTACATTTTGCCTATTGTAAATAATGGTTTAATAAACAGGGGAGTGCTAATATCTATTTTGGATACAGATTTCAATTTCAGAATTGAAATTTCTGGATAATATTGCAGGTGTATTTTTTAATTTTTTGAGAGAATTTCATAATGCATTCCACAACTGCCGTATCATTTTGCATTCTCACTAGCTGTATGCAAGAGTTCCAAAACCTCCACATTTTCTCTCATACTTGTCTTGTTTTTTTTTAATATCCATTCTAAATAGATATAAAATGACATATACAGAGTGAAAAGGCAAATTATTGAGTAAGAGAAAATATTTGCAAGTCATATATCTAACAAGCATTTAATCTAAAATATGTTAATGGTAGAGATTAGCATAGGCTAAAACATTTGTCAATATTCATTGAACTGTACATACTTAAAATAGGTGCATTTTCTTGTCAATAGATTATGTTTTGATAAATTGTTAAAGATAAATCAGAAAAAAATTCACTCATGCTAAGAGAAAGGTGTACATGAGAAAGAAATTATTTGTTTCTTGAAATTATAAAATAATATCTGAGGAAAATATATGGGCTCAGGCAAGACTGTTAATGAAGTTCTATTTTATATTATTCAATTTTCTCTAATAGCTATCATTTACCCATTTATGCATATTTTATAAATTTGTATTATCTAGATAATCGTCTCTTTATGAAGTTTTTGTTTGTTTTATATAATTAACAAAAAGCTATCCTAATCTTTTAAAAATATGCTTTCCCATCTCTGAATATTTTCTTCCTCTTATTTCTAATATTGAATAAACTTGGTTTTCAAACCATTTTCATGGACTAGACTTCCAAAGATAGAGTTCTGAGCAGTGTTAAAAGTATAGAATTTTCAAAAACCTGAAGACTAAAGTCAAGAAAGTAAAAGGGCCAAAGAAAAAGCAGCCAACATTTTGGCACTTGTCCTCTAAGGTAAGCCAAGACCCAGAGAATAACAGAATCCTTTTCTGAGCCTTGCAACTTTGGTGAATCACCCAACTGCCAACCAGGGAGTTAAAAAGGACCCTAGAGAAAAAGAAGCCAGTCAGAGCACATTCTACAAAGAGGAGGGTAATCAGAGAGGAAAATGTCCTGATGCTTCCAAGAGAATCTACATATGGTCAGCAAGACTCTGAACCATACTGACAGCACCACCGGTAGAGGAAAGCTAAAGGAGCCAAGAGGCTTCACATATGTCCCCAAGAGTGATCACTGAAGAGTCTCAGATGACTCTTAAGAGTAGATATAAACTAGGCAGTTTTGACCAACTTGGTCTGGCAGGGGATATAACCTGACATGGACATTTAAAGAAAAAAACAATGTTTTTTAATGTATCTTAAGATGTACACTTGTGTCAGCCTTACCAAAAGTTTGTAAAGCTGGAGGCTATAGATGAAGTGTTATTGTGTGGAATGCCTAATAATAATGATCACAAAGGACTCAAGACTTTAGGCTTGTGCTGAGCTAATCTGAGCCTGATCTCATAGACCTACAAATCTTCCTACCCTCCTACATTGATAAGCTTGATCTGTTTTTTACTGACATGATCATAAGTTACTCTCTTCATGGTTTTCAAAGACTGGCTGAAATACAAATTTCTTTTGTGCTAATTGTTTACAAAAAAATGTTTGTTTTGCTACCTTGTTATTGTCTTAGCTTCATCCCTGCCCTGTATACGCCTTATTCAGTCATCTGCCATCTGCCACTGTGGATCTATTGACTGTTCTGATGCTAAATACCCTTAACTGTCCATATTTTACCTCACAGAGAACAAGAACTTTGGGTTACTTTCCCCAATTTCATCCTCTTTCAGCGGGAAGCATCTTGGAGATGTCATTTCCCATTTTCCCCTAGAAATGGAATGTAGAAACTGACAATGGGGAAATGTAACAGTGGTCCACTTTATGCTTCAAATATAGCCCTTGCTGCTCAGCCACTGAAGTTTATTTTTAAAATAGACATATTTCTTTTTTCCCCCTCTCTCCCTGCTTGTCCCTAATCTCTCTCCCTTTCTAATCTCAGGGGAAACAGGATCACTTTTCTTCTCCATTTCAGGCAGCTTTATCTGTCCTTGAGTACACACCCACCATAGGAATGAAATAATCCAGACTTTGGGAATGGTACCCGAAGTTCTCAGAAATAACAGTCTCCCAAATTAACAAGAGAATTAGAACTCCAACAGAGAACATGTGGAATGTAGCCTTTGAATCACTTCTTTAAAAGCCCCCTGTTCCTGCTGATGGGAGGAAGCACAGTCTGTGGGACAGAAGTCCCTTGTATCTTCTTTGCTGGCAAAGCAATACAATTTCTTTTTCCTTTTTCTCAATAAATAAATAAATGAAAAACAATATAAGGTTTAATTCAGTCAAACTGAGGCTTGATATCTGACTCTTGGCTTCTTCTTCCTAATGCTACTTTAAAAAAAAAAAAAAGTATAAATAAAACTAATGGGACATCTGAAGTTCATCCCAGTGTGCTCACTCAAATCTGTACCCTTGCCGTCTTTCCTTACCTTCTCCTTTTCTTTTGACTTTTAGTATGCCAGACACACAGCAAGAGTTCCTCTCATGATCACTGTGGCTGTCCTCTCCCACTACCTTTTAACTTTATAGTTGGTTTCTACAGACACACAAGCTTAAGTAGCTCCACAAAGCTTTGCTTTAATCATTACACCCACATTAAGTGCATTGTCAACAAAGACATAAAATAGGCCTGTGGTCTAACTGGCTCTATATCTCCATATTATGCACTTCATTATATAATCTAAAATCTTTATGTATAGATCAGCCTCAGTTCTTTCTCAAAGTGATTATGAGTTAAGAATGGTGATAAATATCAGTGATGAATGTATTTTCTCTATTTTTCTTTAAGCCAACAACTTTGATTATTTATTGCCATAAGGTTTGTTACTGATAGCCTCTACAACATGAAATAAGCTCTAAAATTTATGTCAGTTTTTCACAATGTCTTTTTGTGATTCGAACACAATAAGATTGACTTTCTTTTTTTCTGTTACAGAAAATCATGTAACTTTGTATTTTATAGAAAATGGAGCTTTAAAGATAAAGTATGAATATCCACAATTCCAAACATTAAAAATCAATCCTTCTCAAATTCTCCAAAATAATTTAAGATAGAATACTTGCAAACTCTTTTTATGAGGTCAGCATCATCTCAATATCAAAACCAGACAAGCAGACTATGAAAAAAGAAAAATCCAGGCCAATATTCTTTATGTACATAAATATAAAACTTCACAAATACTAGCAAACTGAATTCAATAGCATATTAAAAGATACACTTATGACAATCAAGTGAGATTTATCCCTGAGACACAAGAATCTTAATATATGTGATACATTGCATTTACAGGTTTAAGGACAAAACCATCTGTTTATCTCATTGGATTTTTAAAATTGTGCTTGACAGAAATTCAACATCCTTTCATGGTAAGAACTCAATAAATTAGGCATGGGAGCAATGTGTTTCAATTCAATAAAGGGGGGCTATGTGAGAATCCCACAGTTAACATTATACTCAATAATGAAAAGTAAAAACTTCCTCTTCATCCAGGAACAAGACAAGGATGCTTACTCTTTCCACTCCTATTCAACATAATACTGGAAGATCTTGCAAGAGTAATCAGGCAAAAGAAAAAAACTGAAACACATCCAGAAATGTAAAGAAGAAGAATTGTCATGTTTAGTGATGATATGATTTTATACAGAAAAAATATCAAAGATTGTAACAAAACACTATTTGAAGTAATCAACAAACGTAATAATATTACAGAATATAAAATCAATGCTCAAAAATCAACAGTGATTTTTAAACTAACAACAAACCATTCAAAAAAGAAATCAAGAAAATCTCATTGACAATACCTCTAAAATTACCTAGGAAGAAATTTAACCAAGAAAGTGAAAACTATAAATATTGATAACATCTAGGAATTTAAAACAATGAAGTATTGATGTAATAAATATTGTTGCAAGGTGAAAGACAGCTATGTCTTTTGATAAGTCTTTTTTCAATGGTCGAGCAGAACATAGGTAGTTTCAGACAAATAGTATCCCATTTGTAAATTTTGTAAAGGAAGACCAGGGTAGGAGAGCTTCAGACTTGAGTGTTCTTATGTTGACTCTCGATTGTGATACTACTACTATGAGTTAAATGTCTTACAGACATCTGTTAGTTGAAGATAAAAGACAAGAGATATATTCTTATTGAAAGTTAAATTTGGGAATTTCAACACACAACTAATATAGAACATCTCCTTACAAAAATTTTGTTAAAAATGAGTTTTAACTGAACTATAGCTACTCTCCATCTTTACTCTACTTCATTGGCTTCAAAGTGAGAAAGTAAGAAATTACATTTAACATCATGAAACATATTAGACTTTTGTAAAGTGTATAAAATATTCCGCATTTGAGAACTAGCTCAACTTCTAATTGCAACTGATAATTTAGAGAGAGGCATACTATGTAGTGTTTCTTAAGATGATTTTCCGCCTTCTATTTTTTTTTTGTGCTTTGAATTTCGAAAGGCAAAGTATAAATTATTTTAGAAATTATACCTTTTTGCAATTAAATCTGTATCTTGATATTCTGACTTCTCATTCTTTAACATATGAAATATATTTTCTTAGGAAAATTGTATTGAAGTGTAATGAATAGATAAAATATCAAGAAGCCTTTTGTATATGAACAAAAATACTTTAATGATAAATTTATTTAGATTGTATTAAACTTACCTTATTGTTAATAATGGCTACAAATTGGTAAGTGTATCCTGATGACTTTTCTTACATGGATTTTTAAAAAATGTATATATCTTCATATTTGTGAAATAATTTAATAACTCTTTACATGGGCAAAATAATGAGCTATGTGCCTATTATAATACACAAATTTTCTCAGTCATCTCAATTACTTTTGTAATGTCAAATCTGCATATATAAAAAATGAATTCTTGCCATCATTCATTTAATGTGAGATCAAAAAAAAACTATACTGCTTATGCCATATAAATCAAAAGCTAGTATTCTAAAATTAAGAATTTACAGAGGTGAAATGATCACATACTACATTTTGTATATCAAAGTCGCCTGCCATAAGAGCTTATTTCAATTTGTGGATCTTCACAAAAGAATGCTAAGTCTTCTTTTTTAAATTTATAGTAACTATTATAATATTATCAAGTAAAGTCTGATTAGTCAACATATAAAATGTTTTAATGAATTGTTTACTGTTTCAGAGGATAAATAATGCCATTAAATTTATTAATGTGAGTTAATATAACCTCACCTTTTCCAAAGCATTTTCTATGTTGCAAATGAAACCAAGAATTAAGAACTTTTATTTTAATTCCATGAATATATATAATTAGTAAATATTTGAATAAATAAGGTCGCTGTTCCTTTGTCATACGTAGCTTTCCTTTTATTAGCCTTATTTATCATTTCTGGTTGTCTTCCTCTGTTCTAGGGATTCAAGTTACTGTATGAGGTCATCTCTCTAATCCAATACTTGCTCCCACCCGCCGCCTTTGAACTGCTATTGGTGATATTACATTTCTATATGGTATAGGCCCAATGGTACATTTTGAGTTGTATCACGGAAATTGTTTTATTCAATTGCTTTTTAAGTCATTTAAGGAAAGGAAGTAGAAAAATATGCATTTATACTGACTTTTATAATAATATAAGTAGTTTTACTGATGTTATTTGTTTTTTCATGGATTCACAGTGTACTGTCTGAGGGTTGGAGTGTAGCTGGGTGGTACAGCACTTGCCTTGTATGTGAGAGGCCTTGGATTTACTCCACAATACCACAATAAAGAAAAGAAAAAAAGCAAACCAAATCAAACAAATAAAATACTGAGATCACTTACTTTAAGTCTGAAGAATTTTCTTTAGTAATTTTTTTAAGTGGGTTAGCTAGTAACAAATGAAGTTTTTATTTATCTGGGAAAGTATCCTTCACATTAATTTTTATGAGATGTTTTTGGTGCATATACTATTATTGTTTTCTTTTTCCCCTATTTTTTTCCCCTTTGAGAACTGTGGAAGTATTAACCCACCACTTTCTAACACTGATTTTTTTCTGATGAGAAGTTAGCTGTTCATTTTATCGGGGTTTCCTTGTGAGGAGTCATTTTTCTTTTATTATTATTTCTTAATTAATTAATTAATTAATTAATTGGTACTGGGGATTGAACTCAGGGCTACTCGACCACTGAGCTTCATTTCCAGCCCTATTTTGTATTTTATTCAGAGACAGGGACTCACGGAGTTGCTCAGAGCCTTGCCATTGCTGAGGCTGGCTTTGAACCCACGATTCTCCTATATCAGCCTCCCAAAATGCTGGGATTACAGGTGGGCACCACCGCGCCTGGCTTCTTTTATTATTTTCAAGACTTACTCTCCCTCCTTTC
Source organism: Geosciurus inauris (assembly GCA_004024805.1). Lineage (NCBI taxonomy): Eukaryota > Metazoa > Chordata > Mammalia > Rodentia > Sciuridae > Geosciurus > Geosciurus inauris. The sequence continues at coordinate 835 of PVHX01006617.1, read as the reverse complement.
CTGCCTCCCCATCTCTCTCTCCCACCCTCTCTTCCTCCCTCTGTTTTTCCTCTTCACTTTTTTTTTTTTTTTGGTATGGTACTGTGGATGGAACCCAAGGTGTCCTCCCACTGAGCCACATTCCTAATCTTTTGTTTTTTTGTTTGTTTTCTATTTTGAGACAGGGCTTAATCTTAAGATCAAGATCCAGAGGCTCTAGCCTGTATAGTAGTTGGGACAGTAGGTGTTGCTCAGTTATTGCTTCTCTGAAACTTTCTTCTGTTTCACCCTTACCACTTCTGCTAGGCTCATTATGTATATGTCAGCATGTTTAATGATGCCCCACATGTCTCTGAAGCTCTGTTAATTTTTCTTTATTTTTCCTCTTTCTTTTCATCTTTCATTATCTCTATTTTTAAGTTTAGTAATTCTTATTTCTGATTATTCAAATCAATTGCTGAGCCCATGTAGTGAATCTTTAATTAATTATTGTACTTTTCAGTTTTGTAATTTCCATTTGCTACTTTTAAAAAATTCTTCATCTTTATTAGTACTCCCTTTTCAAGGAATCATTGTCATCATACTTTCTTTTTTTTTTTTATTTAGGCTTACATGTTAACAGTGTAAATGATTCATTGTACATAGATAGAGGATAATATATCAATTCTCTAGTTGTAAGTTGTATAGAATCACAACATATATGCAGTCATACATAAAGTTAGGGCTATGATGTCCATCATATTCCATCACCCTTGCTGTCCCCATGCCCCCTCCCCCCTTACACCCCTGTGAACAGAGATCCACCATTGTTCCCATGTCCTTCCCCACATTATGGATCAGCATCCACTTATCAATG
>PVHX01006616.1:0-98911 GCA_004024805.1 Geosciurus inauris | reverse complement strand
AAACTAAAAAGCTTCTTCTCAGCAAAAGAAATAATCAATGAAGTGAACAGAGAGCTGACATCCTGGGAACAAATCTTTGCCACACACACATCTGATAGAGCACTAATCTCCAGGATATATAAAGAACTCAAAAAACTTAACACCAAAAAAACTAACAACCCAATCAATAAATGGGCCAAAGAGCTGAACACAAACTTCATAGAAGATGATATACAATCCATCAACAGATATATGAAAAAATGTTCAACATCTCTAGCAATTACAGAAATGCAAATCAAAAGTACCTAAGATTTCATCTCATGCCAGTCAGAATGGCAATTATCAAGAATACAAACAACAATAAGTGTTGGTGAAGTTGTGGGGGAAAAGGCACACTCATACATTGCTGGTGGAACTGCAAATTGATACAACCAATCTGGAAAGCAGTGTGGAGATTCCTTAGAAAACTTGGAATGGAACCACCATTTCAGCCTGCTATCCCACTCCTAGGTCTATACCCAAAAGACTTAAAAACAGCATACTACAGTGCTGTAGCCACTTCAATGTTTATAGCAGCTCAATTTACAATAGCTAAACTGTGGAACCAACATAGATGCCCTTTGATGGATGACTGGATAAAGAAACTATGGTATATATACACAATGGAATATTACTCAGTAATAAGAGAAAATAAAATTATGGCATTTGCAGGTAAATGGATGGAGCTGGAGAATATCATGCTAAGTGAAGTAAGCAAATCTCAGAAAACCAAATGCCGAAAGTACTCGTTGATAAGTGGATGCTGATCCATCATGTGGGGAAGGACATGGGAACAATGGTGGATCTCTGTTCACAGGGGTCTAAGGGGGGAAGGGGCATGGGAACAGTAAAGATGGTGGAATATGATGGTCATCATAGCCCTAATTTTATGTATGACTGCACATATGTTGTGATTCTATACAACTTACAATTAGAGAATTGATATGTTATCCTCTATGTACAATGAATCAAATTGCACTCTGTTAACATGTAAGCCTAAAAAGAACAAATAAATAAAATATGAAAAAAATAAATAAATAAAAATAAATAAATAATTTATATGAATTTAAAAAAAAGAAACCTGAGTTAGGTTACTGTTGAATCATTATGAACTAATAGTAACCTATCCTAATGAATTTTTAAAATTATAAACATTTTGAAAAGGTATATAATTAGACAATTACTTGCTTTGTTTAATTTATCACAAGCATTTCATAAACCAGACCATAAAGGGGTTGTACATTTGATACCCAAATGCTAAAGGCTGATTGATTGGACTGACTGGTTATTTTATCTACTTAGTTTTTTGTGTGTTTGTTTTGGTTTTAGTAGGAGGGTAATTTTTATCTTCTGGTTAGGGGCCAGGAACTTGAGAGTAAAATGTTCAGTGCATTTTTAAAACTTGTCCTTAGTCTTTAGCATGTAACTAGCAAATGCTTTACTCAACAGCAGTTGTTTTCCATTATTGAAGAGAAAACTTACATTTTTTAAAAAAAATTATTTTTAAATGGAGTTGGTACATTTATCTTCTACGAATGCAAAATTTTGCTATTGCAACTGGAACTTTAAGCTTCCTTCTTCTGGACCTAAATTGTAGAGACTAGAATCCTTCTTTCCTCATTTCCCATAAATACCTGCCTTATTCTTTCAGAAACTCTTGTTATTCCTTGTTGTTTTCTAAAGTTTCCTTCGAATGAATTTCACTGGCTCACAGGATATATTTCAAGTATTTTTTGGCTTCTCTATGTACCACAAATGAAAGTTAGGAATAACTTTCATTGGCTCTGAATATATATCTGTGATATATGACATAAATTTCTTCTTAATGTTTTATGTTTGAGAAATGTGCATACTCAAATCAGCTTGCTGCTCTACAAGTGAATTAATTTAAAGAAATATATTGCAAAGTCAAGTGTGGTAGCTCTTGAACATAATAGCAGAGACTCTGGAGACTGAGGCAGGAGGATCACAAGTTTCAGCCAGCCTGGACAACTTAAGGAGTTCTTGTCTCAAAAAAAAATAAAAATAAAAAGGGCTGGGGATGTAGCTTAATTGTAGAATATCTCTGGGGTCAATCCCTAGTACTGCAGAAAAAAAAAATATATATATATATATATATATGCACACACACACACACATACATATATATGTGTGTATATGAGGAATTAGGCAAGATTCAGAAATAATTTTACATATGTACATGCATATAAACACAATACTATGTTTTCATGAATAAACAGATAGAGTTTGATATATCAGCATTCTGTACCCTTTCTTTGCAGGTCTAGAGTATAAATTTTTTTAGAAAAAAAATCATATAAAGGTCTAAAGCAATGAATTAAAGCAAGACAAATCAGATTTTCTCCCTAGTTTTGTGAACTGATTTATAACCTAGTGACTCAGGTGTACACACACACACACACACACACACACACACACGGTGACTTGGCACTTGCTTTTCCCCTGTGAATTTCTTAGCAAAGGCTCCTTCAGAATGCTGTGTCAAAATATTTTCTGTAACTCAGTTTAAATCACATTTTTCTAAAACTCTTACTCTAGCCTCATGCTTTCTTACTAACTAGAAGGAAACAAATCAAGGTTGTATCCCATTACCTCCATCCGAAAAAGTGAGCAGTTTCTCTCCTAGAGAGGGGACATTGCACTAACAATGTATTAAAAGAGTTATTAAGTTTTATACATGAGACACAGGACAGCACCAAAAAGTTCTCTGATGAGCTGAAACTAACTTTTCCTCACATTTTTTCTAGGTTTTTGTTTAATATTTTAAAGAAACAACAGCAGTGTAGAGGAAATAGCAGTCACACTACTGCTCTGTGTGTTGGAAGACCCAAGATCTGGTCCTGGCTCCCCCAAGTACCCACTCATTAGCTCTGAGCATTACTTTCCTCATCTGTAAAATAAGGAGGGCCATCTCTGCAGTTTTTCTTTCTTTCTTTCCTTCCTTTCTTTTCTTTTCTTTTTTGGTTGTTTGTTTGCTTGTTTGTTAGGGAGGCACCAGAGATTGAACTCAGGGGGCACTCAATCCCCGAGCCACATCCCCAGCCCTATTTTGTATTTTATTTAGACACAGCATCTCACTGAGTTGCTCAGCACCTTGCCACTGCCGAAGCTGGCTTTGAACTCAAGATCCTCCTGCCTCAGCCTCCTGAGCCACTGGGATTACAGGTGTGTGCCACCATGCCTGGCCTCTTCAGTGCTCAATGGATGGCAGAGATGCTTCACTGGTTCTGCAAATATCTGTAGTTAATTTCACAGGTTCTTACTCTTACAGTAGTAAGACTACATGCATCCATCCATAGCCCAGTCAAAATTGTTTTTATTCATCTCAATAGACTGATTCATTATTCTCAGTAACTGAAATTACAATCTTCTCTTTTTCTTTTATGTTCTTCAGTTTCATAATTAATATATCAAAATGTGGACTCCCTCCCTCCTTCTTTCTGTCATTTCCTTTTCCCGTTCCCTTCTTTCTTTTTCCTGCTTGGAATTTACTGGTATTCTTATATCTGAAGATTTGAGATCTTTCAAAAATTCTGGAAAGTTCTCAGCTATTATATCTTAAAATATAGTTCATTCTCTACTCTATCATCTCCTTCTATAATCCCAAAATAGATATACATTAGACTGTCTCATTCTTACCCACCAAATTCTCCCTATCTTTTTTTTTCATATTTTCCATCTCCATGTATATCTGGATTATATTCAAAAGAACACCTTCAAATCTATTTTCCATTCACCAACTCTCTTCACCCATGTCAAATCTGCTGCTTCACTGATTCATTGGGTTTTAGGGTTTTTTTGTTGTTGTTGTTCTTGTTTTTTTTAAAAGGAAAAAGAAGTGTTATTGCTTTGCTAGCAAAAGAAAAACACAAAGGCTGTGGTTCTGCTTATTAGGGGGAACAGGGATCTTTTAAAGAAGTAATTCAAAGGTTACATTCCAGGTGTTCACTATCTGGAATTATAATTCACTTGTTAATTTGAGAGACAGTCATTTCTTAGATCTTGTGGTGCCATCTGGGAAGTCTGAATTACTTCATTCCTGTGGTGGGTATATGAAAATAACTCTGCATAGGGTGAGGAAGAAAGGAAATTCTATTTCCCCCTGAAATTAAGGAGGGAGATTAGGAAAGGGGAGGGAGAGAGGAAGAGAAAGAAACATGTCCGTTTGAAAAATTAGTCACAGTAGCAAAGCAGCAAGGGCTATATTCAAGGCATAAAGTCAACCACTGTTACACTTCCCCACCGTCCATTTTTACATCCATTTCTAAGGAAAAACTGGGAATAACATCTCCAAGGTACTTTCTGCTGACAAAGGGCAAAGCTGGGGGAAGTGACCTGAAGTCTTTGTTCCCTTATCAGGTGGAGCATGGACAGTGAAGGGTATCTAGCATCAAGGCAGTCAGAAGTCCATGGTTGCAGTTGGCAGGTGACTATAAAGCATACATAGGGCGAGAATTATGCACATGGCCGATTATGTCACAACTTGACTGGGATCAGTTTTCTTTTTCTCGAAGTAGACTGATTGATGGAGCAACCTGTACAGTTCAGGAAGAGAGAATCAGAGTTCATTGAAGGAAAAGGAGCTTTGGCAGTTACTAGGATGGGTCCCTCAGTCCCTCTCTTTACTCACAGGAACAGCTCCTCTCGTTCAGCTGACGGCAAACTCACCCCTTCTCCTAACTCTCCAGCAGCTGGCTCTCAACAAGATCACCATCCACTTGCATCCTCAGCATGGAAAGGGGTTTGCCCAGAGTACCAGACCTACCCCTAAAAAACCAAAGCAGGAGCTGCTCGTGGGTCCCTTTGTGGTTACTTTTGTTACCAAAAATATAGTCCTTGCTCCCAATGCCAATTCAATGAGGATATGATTTTGAGAAAAAGGAAAATGAAGTTATATTGCTTTGCTAGCAAAAGAGAAACACAGGGGACTCCTGTCTCAGAGGCTCTTAGTTTTGATGTCAATGTTTTGTTTTGTTTTTTAATTTCTAGGTCCCCTGTTTGTCTTGTCAATCTTTTTGTAGAACACTATCTAAACATATTAAAATCAGTCATTTTTATGTCATTTCTGATTATTCTAATACATGAAGACTTTACAGTTGGTTTCTGTGACCTGTTTCTTCATGGGTGCTTATCATAGTGCCTACCATTCTTGTTTGCTTTATAAATTTTGACTACAAACTACTCATTTTCCCTGGAAGTTGGTGGCTTCAATTCTAGCTGAGTTTATTTTTTTTAATTTTTTTAGTTGTAGATGAACACAATGTCTTTATTTTATTGCTTTGTATGTGGTGCTGAGGATCGAACCCAGGGCCTCACGCATGCGAGGCAAGCGCTCTACCACTGAGCTACAATCCCAGCCCCCATAGCTGAGTTATTTCTTAATATGGGGAAACTGAGATTTCAAAAGCTGAAGGGATCTGAGGGGAGGGAGAAAACCCAGGTTTACTAAGCTTAGGAAAGGAGGCCATTCTACTTCTGTTTCTTCAAATATCACTGAAGACTTGATCTACTACACAGGCTGGGTCTCCAAAGTGAGTGAGGCATGATGAGGAGGATGGGAATGGAGTGGAAAATGAAATAACAATGTGCATTGAACACAGGGCCAGCCACAAGCCAGCCAAAAAGTGAGCTTCTTTTAAGGCTTTCAAAAAAGCATTGATCCAAGAACAAGAAGACCTAGGTTCTGGTAGGCTGAGCCCAATAAAACTGTAATTTCTGTACATCAAAAATAATAGTGTCAATTTCTTACAGCTCAACACAAAGTTGCAGTTCCACTGCTCTGTAGATCTTTGGAATTTGAACAAGGTCCCCACATATTTTCAGTGGGTGATGCCTGCTTTACTTATAGAGATTTTTCAAGGACTGATCCAAATTACAGAATGCCTTACCAAGTGCCTCCTATGGAAAGATTCTGGAAAAACAAACACAACTAAGGCATAACCCTGGTTCCCAAGAAGGTAGCTAGTCCAGTGGAGCAGTCATACATATATAGAATTGGCTATGGTAAACAATAAGCAAGTAAGAGAGGAAGCAATAAACTCTACTTCACTGTGGGTTTTTAGGGAAATAAAGACTTGAACTGAGCTCCAAGAATTAGGTTAAAGCTTCCCAGACAAATAAGAGGCATCACTAGCAAGAACAGTCTGAACAAAGACATGGAGGTGTGAAAACACATGAGGAACTGAGGAATGGTAAATCAATCTAATCATCTGAATGGTACAGCATATAAAGGGAGAGATGAGGTGATAAAGGTTGATGGATCACATAGTGCCAGTGTATAAAAATGACTGGAAAACATTGCATCCAGAAAAAAAAACATGGAAAAGCACAGAATTGGTTTATAAATGCCAAGTGCCATTCAACTTAAAGACATGCAAGGGCATGAAGGCTCAACAAAGTGGGAGGAGGATGGGAATGGAGTGGGAAATAAATGAAATTTAAGACCTAGGAATTCAGCCCATTTACTAATCCTCCCCATAAACTAAAAGAAAGAGCCAGATGGACTTGATATCAGATTCTGGCTTTGCTTCGTATTATATATATGGCCTTATGCAAGACAATCTCTCTGAGCCACTATTTCCTCTTTTTTTTTTTTTTTTTTTTGAGACAGAGTCATGCAATTTGCCCAAGCTGGCCTCAAATTTGCAACCCTTTTGCCTCAGTCTCCCAAGTTACCAGGATTACAGGCATGCACCACTATAACCAGTTCCTCATTTCTAAAAGGGAGACAATCATATTAAAACTTCAGGATCATCATGACAATTAGAGATAAAGCATCTGGCCCATGTAAGGTACAAAAAAACACAGTAGCCTCTATCCTTACCATCACCAATGCCATTATTGAGAGTCTGAACTAATGCAAACTCCTTGCTAGTCTCATTTCTTTCCTCTTGTTGCCCTCCTGCTATTCCTCACATGACAGTCAGAACACTAATTTAAAAAATAACAACAACAAAATCGCATCCATATTACTTGAAACCCTTCTTTGGCTTCCCATTGCACTTTAAATAAAATCCAAGCTCCTTCCTCTGGCCTCCAGGGTCAGCTCAACCTAGCTTCTGTCCCGTTCCATCTTCAACCCCATTGCATTAAGCTCTCTGCATAGCCCACTGCCCCAACCACGCTGCCCCACTTGGTTCCCTAAACACTGAAGGTTCTGACCATCTCAGAGCCTTTTGCCTGAGTTTTCTCTGCTCAAAAAGCATCTTCTTCCCATCCCTTCCATGTTCTTTGTATCTTTGGGATGCATCTTAAGTGTCAACTTATCTGACTACTTTCTTAGTATCATTCTATTCCTTTATCTTCTGCCCCAATTTATCATTGCTCACTAATATTTATATGACTAAGAGGTATTTGGCTTTGTTCACTGCTGTACCTCCAGCACCTTAGCTCAACACTAGATAAAGTGCTGTTATGCAGAACTCTGTGCATTACCACAGACAGGTTCAAATCCAGCACTGTTAATGGCCTCAGGACATCAGGGAGGTTAGGATTTCCTTACAATGATTGCCAGTTGTGTTCATTTTCAAATCATTTAACTACTTTCTTGGGCATTATAGTGTAAACTTCTTCTTTTATGTGTCATCCAAATTTTCCACAATTACTATGTATTTTTAATAAAAGTTCTTATAAACTGCATTTTAATGACAAAATGCATCAGAGGAAATCAGTCTTATTTTAAAAATTATTTGAAGTATAATTCACAATAAGGAAAGAAAATTCAACAGCCAACCTAACACTTTTAAGCATATCAGTATTTTGAAAGAGGTCAAGTACCAGTCAAAGAGCACTGCCAAAAATATACAAGGTGAGTGATTCAAAATTATTTTCAAGTTGCTCAAAGGTAAATAATATGATAAAGTGAAAGGAAATTTTCATGTAGCATTCCACAGGAGGAAGAGGGTAAGGAGTATGTATGTGTGTGGAAGGAGAATGTTTCCAAAGAAATGATACACATTTAAATTAGGGTGAAAATCTGACAGATTTTAATCTGTCAAGGAACAATATCTTAAATTGAAATTCATTAGTTGGCCATTTATCTCTGAACAACAACAACAAAATGTAGGAGATAATGTTAATGCTAATGAAATACCTAGTCCCTGGCATAAAATGGGCACTCAGTATTTGTTGAATGTAAGTCTCCAGAAGACTTCTCCAGTCAGAGAGGCAACCATATACATCTGCAACTTTGGAAAGGAATCTATCACACACAGTTTATCATTGTTAATCAGAGGGGAATGCCTCTTTTCCATTCATCATTGCCTGTGCTGTTTTCACCTTGGGCAACTTCAGTGATGCTTTCATGACTCTAGCATTCTTCAACAGCTCACTCAGAAACCTCATTCTGACCACCGTTATCACCAGAACATTTCTATCTCTAAGCTGGGAATATTAGGATTCCCCTACTTACACACAAACTTCCGTCTTTCTACTTCTTCCACTTCTGTGTTTTAAATCACTTTTTAATTGTGGAAAAACATATATAACATAAAATTTACCTTTTTTAAGTATATAGTTCTGTGGCATTTAGTACATTCAGATTGTTTTGCAAGTGTCTCTACCATCTACTTCCAGAACTTTTTTCTCCCTCTTCTAAAACTGAAACCCTGTACCTAGTCCCTGTACCTAGTCCCCTGTACCACTGAACAATAATTCCCTAGTCATTAGGTGATTAATTTCTTATATTCTCTAAGGAGTTGTTTTAGACTTTTTCCCACTTATTCTCAAAACTTCAATTATTTTTCCTGTTAATCTCTGTGACTCTTTCACAATTTACATTACTAAAAAGATTGATGTCATTTTACAAGACCCTTGGGTTCACATCCCAGACATACATGGAATAAGTATAACTTCTTCCAATTAAGATCCCATTATTGTGATTATATATTATGGGGAGTTACATTGGTCATGCATTCATATATAAGGATAGGAAAGATGTCCAATTCATTCTACTGTCTTTTCCATTTTCATCCCTCTTCCCTTCCCTCCATTTCCCTTTTTCTAGTCCAGGGAACTTCTAATCTTCCCCTATGGTTAAAATCCACATATCAGAGAGAACATTCTCCCTTTGTGCCATGACCTGCACAGCCAAATGCTAAAACTACCAAGGGGCGATGATGGATTAAGAAAGACACACAAACATTTACAAAGAAAAAGCTGGGACCAGGTGGAACACTGACCTCTGATGGAGGAACAGTGATGCAGAGCTAGCACAGCATTTTTACTATATAGGTTTTATCACCAAAAAGTTATTTGTGGGAAAGTTTCTGCAAATCAGGCAGGATTGAAGGTTGCAGCACTTGCAAAATATTATAGTTACATTGTTATGCTATCCCCGGCAGTTGTTGTCTGAGCTCAAAGTCAAGACTCTTATTGTTCTGTACCTTTGCAGAGAACTTCCTCAGGAAGGGTATTACCATAGCTACTGGGAAATCTCATCCTGCACCTTTGCATGGGAAGTTCCCAGGGTAAAGCACAGCCACAGCTCTGAGGCAGTCAAAGACCATGGTCAAAGTCACTGTTCTCCACATCTTTGGTTTTGGGGGATTGGCTTATTTCACTTAGCATCATATTCTCCAGTTCCATTCATTTACCAGAAAATGCCATAATTTTATTCTTTTCTATGGCTGAGTAATATTCCTTTGTGTGTGTGTGTGTGTGTGTGTGTGTGTGTATTACATTTTCTTTATCCACTCATCTGTTGTAGGGCACCTAGTTTGGTTCCATAGCTTAGCTATTGTGAATTGAGCTGCCATAAATAAACATTGATGTGGCTGTGTCAATGTAGTATGCTGATTTTAAGTTCTTTGAGTATAAACCGAAGAGTGGGATAACTGCTTTCCAGATTGGTTGCACCAATTTGCAATCCCACCAGCAATATGTAAGTGAACATTTTTCCCCACATCCTCACCCACATTTATTATTACTGCTATCCTTGAATATTGCCATTCTGACTGGGTGAGATGGAATCTCAGTGTAGTTTTGATTGGCATTTCTTTAATTGCTAGAGACAGCGAACATTTTTTCATACATTTTTTAACCACTCATATTTCTAAGTGCCTGTTCAGTTCCTTAGGCCATTTGTTGATTGAGTTATTTGGTTTATTTTTGGTGTTAAGTTTTTTTGAATTCTTTGTATATTCTGGAGATTAATGCTGTATCTGAGGTGCATGTGGTAAAGATTTTCTCCTGTCTGTAGGCTCTCTGTTCACTTTCTCTATTGTTTCCTTTGTTGTAAAGCTTTTTAGTTTGTCCCCCTTTTTAGTACCATCCCCTTTATTGATTCTTGATTTTACTTCTTGCCCTTTAGAAGTCTTATTGAGGAAGTTGGTTCCTAAACAAATATGGTGGAGAGTTGGTCCTAGTTCTTCTTCTAGTAGAGGCAGAGGCTCTGGTCTAATGCCTAGGTCCTTGATCCGGTTTAAGTGGAGTTTTGTGCAGGATGAGAGGTAGAGGTTCAATTTCATTCTACTATGGATTTCCAGTTTTCCCAGCATCATTTGTTGAAGAGGCTATCTTTTCTCCAATGTATGTTAATTGCACATTTGTCTAGTATGAGATAACTATATTTAGTATGACTGTGTCTTCTGTTCCATTGGTCTCTGTGTCTGTTTTTGTGCCAATACCACACCATTTTTGTTACTATAGCTCTGTAGTATAATTTAAGGTCTGGTATTGTGATGCCCTCTGCATCACTTTTCTTGCTAGGGATTGCTTTGGCTATTCTAGGCCTCTTATTTTTCCAAATGAATTTCATGACTAATTTTTCTATTCCTATGATGAACTTCATTGGAATTTTAATAGCAATTGCATTAAATCTGTATGAAACTGTGGCTTTAGAAACATTGAATAATTTTTCTCTAGCTAGTAAGCAGCACCTTCCATGCTCCACACTACTCTGTCAAAATACGTTTCTTCTCTCTCTCTCTCTGTCTTATTTTTTTTTCTTCATTAGTACACTTCTTGAAAAAGTCTCACTTCCTGAAAAAGTCTCACTTCCTCCTGCTCCTGTCTGGGCAGTACACTGTAGTTGTAGTTGTTTTGTAAATCTGATCATAGCTATACCACTGTCTGCAAGGTCTCTAATCTCCAGCTGGGTTTCTAAAGTACTTGTTGCCAGTTATTTCTGTTTTTTTGAGACAGTGTTCTCCCTTAGTCTCTTCATTTCTCTGCTTCTCTTTCTGGTTTTCTTTATTGACTCCTTTACTTCTCTTACTCTTTGAATGTAAGATTGCCAGAATTCCATCTCTCCACAGCTTTCTCTTTCTGCACCACACTTAGCCAAGCCAATCTCATTTGTTCCCACACCAGCAACTACCATGCTTTCATGAATGAAGAGCAAATCCACATGGTTAATTCTAATCTCCTGCAACCCAGTTCCAGCTCCCTGATGAAATTTCCTTATAGCTGTTTCAAGTACCTCAAACTCTATCTGCCCCATATCTAACCCACTTCCTGTCTCTACCAATGAACACTCGACCTGAGTCACCTATCATTAACCACTGGTACCATCTTAACTTCCCTTCACTACCCTGATTTCCTTTTTACCCAGTCCATACCTGGTACATCCTCACCCAAAAAGAGCTGTGGAGACACTGTGGTGGACACACCCCTGAGCCAGGAGGAAAATCTAGGTTCTAATCCCGACTTACCCATTAAGCAGCTGGATGACTCAGTGGAGCTGGAATTGAGATCTGTGAAGCCCTTTCTCACACTAAGGACTCTATGAAGTACCTGCAGCACTCATTCACCTCCATCACCTTCTTATTAGTCCAACTAACATTGCCCTAACTGTCCTCACTGCATTTTGCCTGGGCTATTTAAATTGGCCACCTGTCTGGTCTTCTTTCCTTTCTTTGGATGGTGCTTCCCACAGTCATAAAATTATAACACAAAATATACTCTAAAAGATGTTTCTCACTCAGTTTCCTGTTATTTATAGGATAAAATTCAAACTCCTTACTATATTTATAGCACTCTGCATACTGATCCCAACATATAGTAAAACTTCAATTTGTCTAAACAAGATTAAAAATGTAGTTGAGATAAAAATTTGAGGAAATAAATCCTTAACTTATATTGAAAGTAACAATGAATCAATCAAAGGTTTAAGTATAAAATATTAAACAAATAAAATTTTGGAAAATAGCACGAATAAATGTTTATAATCTTAAAGAAGGAAAGATCTCTTGAAGCAAGACACAAAACCCAGAAGTTCTAAAAGACCATTGATTAAATTTTTTCATATAATATCTGAAGACATATTTATAGACAAAATATGTCACTAACAAAGTCTAAAGATAAATGGCATTGGGAAAAATGTTCTAATATGTATCACAGACAAAAAAGAGTCCTATAAATAATTTTTAGAAATAGATAACATACTTTTTTTTTAATGTTCAATTTCACTAAATAAAATTCAAAAATATAAGATATTTTCCATTTTTTAGAAAGGTAAACATGTTAAAGGTGATGACATCCATTGCTTCTTCAGGGATAGGGAAAAGAGCACTCTCCTGAACTGTTGACAAAATATAAACTAATGCAAACCTTTGGAAGTCAATTAGGTATCATCTATCAAACCATGAGATGCATTTACCCTTTAATCTAGCAACTCTCTGATTAGGAATTTATTCTATCAATGAACTTAAAAATATTTTCCAAGAATCTCAATCTCTTTCTCTCTCTCTCTCTCTCTCTCTCTCTCTCACACACACACACACACACACACACACACACACTAGCAGTTTAGTGTTAGGGGAAAAAGCATTAGTGTTAGGGGAAAAAGAAAGAAAGGAATAGAAGGACAGACAGAAGGAAGGAAAGGAAGAAAAGAAAAACCTGGACTTGCCAATATGTTAATCAAGAAAGGACTGGTTAAGATATATTTATATGATTGAAGGTTATTTAGAATGTTACTTTTGAAAGAACATTTGTGACATGTGGAAATATTCATGATATAGTGTTAGTAGGAAAACAGAAAAAGCAGCTTATAAAATATTTGCAGTATGGTACTATTTTTATCTAAAAATAGTTGTGTATATATCAACATTGAAAAACAAATGTCAAGATTCACAACATATGGGCTGAGATTGTAGCTCAGTGGTAGAGTGCTTGCCTCACATGCGTGAGGCACTGGGTTTAATTCTCAGCACCACATTAAAAAAAAAGAAATGAAGTAAAGATATTGTGTCCATCTACAACTAAAAAAATATTTTAAAAAAAGATTCACAACATATATTATTTCCTGTCATTTATATATTTTCTAAGTACAAATACATCATTTTTGTAATCAGAGAAAAATTACTTGTTTTCAACTTTCTACAGAAAATAGAAAGGCAATTAAATTGTCTGTATCCTTGTATATTCTATATTCCAGAAAAAATACTACCTAGGGTTTACATCTTAGAGGCTTTAAAAATTAATAATTAATTAAGCACAACTCTTTGGAAGTGCTACAGCTACAATAATCTGAAAGCTCTGTATAGGATTTGGCTGTAGGAAAGATATGTGCCCACACATTGTAATTTATTCAACCAGCTCTATTTTCTTTGGCTCATTCATCAAATGCTGTCACCTAATGTTGCATAATCCATGTGTACATATATTTAAATAGAATTGGAATGTAACTCCATTAACTATTACCAAGTACTGACTACAGGAAACCACATCAGCTGAGAACAGCCTTTCACATTTACCATTTAGGTGAGTATTATAACCAGTATGCAAGAATATTTGTTGTCTGTTACTAGAAAAAACAGCAAAAAAAAAGAACTCATGGTGTTTATATTGCCATATGTTCTGAAATAATTATAACATTAAAAAGAGAGTAAAGAAAGAGTAAATTTTAGTCTGAAGAAAATAAAAATAGTGTGAAAATAGTTATCATACTTAGCAAAGTAAAAGATTTGTAGGTTATTTTTCAGAATAGGATTTGCAAATATTTCCAGATTATACTTTTAGTTTATGTGATTCTAAAAAGGTGTTGACTTTCTCTGCATCCATCATAAATGGACTATTTTACAGCTTCTCATGTTGTTCAACTATAAAAGCTAATGGTGATTTAGATCAGAATTCTTCCAAATGTGTTCTCTCAAGCTAGTCCAGAGGAGTTTATCACTGTTAGGTCAATAAAGATAGCTATTGATTTTCTTTTTTTTAAATTTTTTTAGTTGTAGATGGACATAGTACCTTTATTTTATTTACTTATGTGGCACTGAGGATCGAACCCAGTGCCTCACACATGCAAGGCAATTGCTCTACCACTGAGCTACAACCACAACCTGCTATTGATTTTCTTCAATGAAGGAAAACCAACACCTTTATTATACTAATGTGAGCTCTTGTTCTCTAAGAAATAGGATAAAACACAAAGATTTATTTGAAAATGCAACTTTTTTTAATGACCAGGAAAATTTTTCCTGGGGAATGTGTAGCTTTGGATAAAAGAGAAAACAAACAAAAATTATCATAGCCAAAACAGTCTTCATGTTAGTAAAGTGTGCCCTCAATACCTACGGTATGCAAGGCACTATTTAAACTATTTAAAATGTATGTAATTCAAAATCTAACTACAATAACTTGTCTATTCCATGTATTATGGTCATAAATTAGCTACTGTCCATATAAAATTCAACCCTGCTTTAAAGGAAATAAGAAAATAATTTATTCTGAGCCAAATATGAGTGACCATGGTCCAGGTCACCCTAAATGAAAAAGTGAAAAAGGTTACATGAACTTCTACAGCTAAAGAACTAAGAGATTCATAAACTAATATATTCAACAAATACATTGGTGTAGGTGTTAGGTAAGCAGGCTATAGCAAAGCAGGGATATCTTTCCTATAGTTATCGTTATTTTATGGCACTCTTAGCTTTGGGGTTGGTAGAGTCTAGAGTTCTTCTAAGCTTAACAACATAGTCTGAGAAGTTTACCTAATAGTTGTGAGAATATTAGGTCAGATACAGAGGTTATAAGTGAATGACTATCTAAATGGCCTAAGATAAGCCCAAGATAATTTTAGCTTTCAAACTACAAAATTCCCATATTTCTACAATCAGGATGTTCTACTCACCAAGATCAAACAGTCTGCAGGATTTTGAGTATAGATGCAGCTTATTCAGCTTCACATACCATATTCAGAAATTTATTATTTCAAAGAAGTTGGACACCTGCTTGTGTAGAAGAAAGGCTGAGTATTTTAAGTTAAATTCTATGAAGAAGGAGGGGCCATAGGATGGGGATGGATGGAGACAGAACGGAGAAGTGTTGGCATCAAGATGGTAGTTAATAGACTAGAGTACACTCACAGCTGTTTTTGTGAGCCTAGGCAAGACATCTTTCAGAATCTCAATCTACTCATTCATAGAGTAAGGGGCTCAGTAAAATAATATATAAAGTTCTCTACTTCTCAGCATTCTCAATCAATAAAGGTGGGAGAATCAGAGAAAGAAGGATTTAGGTGAAGTCCTCAAGCAGTGTAAGGATAATATCCCCTCCATGACAAGATTGAGGGGCACAACAGGGAGTCTTCAACTGGCTTACTTGTGAGGATTTTGCTCAAGGGGACTGACTCTAAATAAGCAACCTGAATATAAGATTCTAGCTCCACCTAGAGAGGATAATTTGGAATTCCAACCTCTGCAGAGTTACTCACAGACAAAAATTAAGGTGCATGAAGTTTATCCTCTAAAGAATCCTCTAACCCGGAGTCTCCTCTCTTACTCAACTAGAAGAGCTGATTCACCTGAAGTTCAGAAAAGGATTAACTTTTACCCACTTCTTAGCTAATTTGTGGGGTTTTTTTAATGTTGCAAAATAGGAGGCCAATGCTTTAAAAAAATCAATAATCATTGGCAGAATTTCAGGCAAAGTAGAGTGTAAGACTGGAGAAGTCCTACTCTTCCACAAACCACAACACTGCCATACATGGATTATGAAGCCAGCTTGCAGTATCATACTGAAAGAATAAGGAGTTTTCCACAATTTATGGTAGAGAATTCCATATTCTTTCAGTATGGTAATGCAATCCAGCTTGTTCAAGGTACAACATCCATTGATAATCCTTTCCTGAACTAAGTCTTAGGTTGGGGGCTGCAAGATGGGGTTCTAGTTTTATCATTCCTTCTGTAATGAATAGATCCCTTTCTATTCATTAATTTTCAAGAAATGCCATGTATTTGTGGGGTTCTTTTCTTATTAACCCATCAAGTCCCATCAGTCCAGATGCGGGACACTTATGAAAACAAATTGATCAATGAATATACAACTTTGGGTAACTTTTGAAATAATTATATTTTTAGAGTTCTATTCTTTTGGGAAAAGTAATAGGTAAATAATTAAAGTGTTTGAAAAAATATATTTCATATATACAGAAGTATAATAAGGAATACATATGTATATATAATCTAGATTGATTTCCAACCTATTTTAATGCACTTATGTTGATTTTGTTGAAATATTCAGAGCTGAAAACGTGGGGCCTAATGGGTTAAATGCTTATAGTCAATTACTATCATTGTTCTTTTTGATATTCAAATAGTGCCAAATTTGGCCAGTGGTAAACCCTTTAAGGAAGCTCATGTATGCTTTTGAAACAACATCAATGCTTTCTGGCATAACAGAATGTTCCATGTTTACTACTATTTTCCCAGCCCCAGATCTGGAGTAGATCTGGAGATTTCTTCTGGTGGAAGAAGTATTTAGAGGTCTGGGATTGTATCTCAGTGGTACAGCATTTGCCTCACATGCTTTAGGCACTGGGTTCGATCCTCAGCACCACATAAAAATAAGTAAATAAAATAAAGATTTTTTTTTAAAAATAAATATTCAGAAACTAAGATATGAGCACACATTTATTGCTGGGCATTGGTTTATTGATTCAATTCTAACATTTACAGGGTTTTTCCCTTGGCTTCTTTAATTTTATATTTGTATCTCCTTTCCCCTACAATAAAAATCAGGTAGCATCAATATGTCTTCTTATTTTCTCTGTACTACAATATAACTATACAATCTCAGAATTTCAATACTGGTATTACCACTAACAATAAACATAACTAAATTTTAAGATTTCTTTGCAGTTCTCTTTGTTCTATGACTACATTCCAGTATAAATGTATAATCAGAATACTTGTTCAAGTTTTACTTAATTTTTTAAATGTGGTTATCAATTTTATATTGAGTTAGTCATGGTTCTTGATTGTTTTCAAGTTAAGATAGTTGAACTAATATTATATCTTAATCCAACAGAAATCTCAAAGAATGAAGCCTAAAATGAAGTATTCAACCCCCAAAATCTCCTCAGCAAAGCTGAGCAGCACAGCAGACAGAACCTTGGTAAAACCTTGCAAGATAAGAAGTAAGGACTTAAGCATTTTTTATTATATTACACTATTTTTATTTGGTATCAAATCTTTATTATTCCAGTGATTATATTTTACCTTGCCAAAAGCTACTAACAATACAAGAATTTAAATTTTAAAAAGGATGGCTCATACATATGACAGCCAATTTTGCTTATTTAATACATCATGAGACAGGAATACCTCAGATAATTTAAACTTATAAATAATACTATCTTAATTATAGCCTTTTATGTTGATCCTTTTATTGTCCCCACACCTTCTGCCACCAAATCCCCAAATCTTTTCTGTAATTAAAAACAAAATTCTAAACTCATCCACTTTCATTCAACAAATACTTGTTAAGATGGCGTTCCATGTGCTCTTGACTTGCAAATACTGATGGAGAGAATAACAAGTGAAGATATTTGAATAATGCAGATGAAGCATAATCGACCAAACAAACCTCATGTTTATGTAGTTAAAACTAAAAGAGTTTGGAATAAGATAAAAAAAGAAAATCAAATAACAGCCACAGCTCTGAGATAGAAGGGCTCTATGCCCCTTTGAACCTTAAAATTATCTACCTAAGAAGGAGTTATGCAAATTTATACACTCATTTTTCACATGGAAACAGCAACACAAGAGAGTTAATAGAGCCCTGGTGATCTGGAGAAACAATGGAGGACAAAGAATGATAATGGCAACTGGCATATTATTGTCCTTTGTGTTCCTCACCCTTTCCGTGAACATCTTTAAGGCCAGAAGAGACAACAGTGATGAGGAATATCATTTCTGTCTGCTTCTGTCCTCCATGAGGGTCTGTCCCAACCACACTGTTCTTTGGTAACCAGGGAAAACACTGATTTGACACTGGTTTCTGAATGGCCAGGAAATCATTGTTAAATTAATCCCTTTACTGAGTTGAAATGCTTTGTGCAAAAACAGTGATTCCATGTCCCAATATTCCTTCTTAATAAAGAATGTATTTTCTTTGTATCCCAGGAAATAATGTTTCTTTACAGATATAGGAATGAGAGAGTAGGCTTACTGGAGTTTCTGGTGTTGATACCAAAGTTAAAATGTAACTCCTCTTTTATGAGTTCACGAACTGCTTATCTGCACCAGAGGACAATGATAAAGATAATCCCAAATCATTAATATGACTTTGCAATACAACACATTTTTATCATCCCTTAAGAAAATCTTTCCAATAAACTCGATTCAATTCCATACTAAAATTGTAAGTATTTAAATACTTGGTTAAAAAAAAAAATCAGCAGAGACCTATGCAGTTTATGACAGGTCTAAACCACTTCTCAAACTCAAAGTGTAAGAAATGTCAGATGTTATTTTTCTAAATAGTCTTCTGCTCTGAGTTCGCAAGCCACAAAGAAACACACGCACACACACGCACACACACAACTTTATTTCCTTCTCCTCCCTTGAGCTACCTGGATGTGACATAATTCACAGTTCACAAACCACAAAACTCAATATCTATCCACTACAGGTATCCACACAGTCAGTCACAGGGTACAGAACTTCATGACCTGGAGGAAAGACCCTCACCAAACTCCTTCCCTTTCCAGTTTCCAGGAAGATATTCCCCAAGGTCAGGTCCTTCTCTCCTCCTTCCTTTCCCCCACATCCATCAATACTTTCTCTTCCTAACAACCTAGCCTCCTTTATTCATGGACAGATCCAGCCTACAGAAGCATTTATTTGAGCTGCACAGTATTATTTGTTCATTGAGGCAACTTTTCAAAATTAGAAACTTTTTCATGAGAATCTAAATGTATAGGTTCTCTCAAGAAATCTAAAGATCTAGAAATACTGGGCCCATATCCCTGCATGACATAGTTAGCCAGAACCAGATGGAGATCAACCCCTTTAGTTTAAGTCTATCCATGTAAGATTTTCTGGTAGTGAAGGAACTTCAGTTTATACTGTGGACAAGAGGAAACCACTGAAAATGTTTAACTGGGGAATGATGTGTGAAAATAGAATGAGGGGTCAAGAGAGAAATGGAAACTTGTTAGAGTTCTACTGTGTCATCTAGAGGACTAATGATGAAGGCTTGACCTATGACAACAAAATGGAGAGGAAGAACCACAATTCAGATACATTTGAAAGGTAAACTCTATAAGATTTAATGACATATTGACAAAATTGAAGGATGGAAAGAGATTCTAACTTTCTGATTCTCACCTTTCTGATTTAAGAATTGGGCAGATAATGATAGACAGTTGTACTATTTTTCAACACAGGGAATTCAGGAGAAATATACTGAGGGCGGAGAAAGATAAAGATATTTTATTTTTATCATCCTTCTCCTCCTCATCATTACTGGCATATTTTAGCTTGGGGTAGCTGTAAGTCATCCAGGCAAAGATGTCTATAATTCATTCAAGAGGACATACATGCATAGAGACAGAAATGCTTGAAGGTAACAAAATGCCCTATGAAGAAAAATCATGAAAGAGACAAAAGAGTTACAGTTCGTAGAGTCACCAGCCACCAAGTAGATGTTTGAAGTCACTGGAGCAAGCAAGATTGCCTGGAAAGAAAGTTTAGAGCCAGAGAAAGCAAAGGAGAAAACCCTAAGGGACACTGACATTTTAGGCAGAGGAAGAACTAACAGGGACAGAGGTAGACTGATCAGAGAGAAACATGGGGAGCCAACATACTAGTCACATGGCAATAAGGGAAGAGGGGTTCAAGGAAGGAAGTGGTCCCCAGAGTCAAATGCCACAAGGTTAGATCAAGGTTAGGAAGCATTGAGAAAAAGTAGTGAAATAGGTATTTGAGGAGAAAATGAAAGATTAAGTGTTTGAAATCTGTAGTTTCTGTCGACCCATGGTGCCAAATCTACAGAAAGGTTTCCAGGACTCTTCCCACGCACTCACTAGAATTGCCTCCGGGAACTCATGCGGTTACAATGATGATATTAGCTATGAGAATTTCCTAAAAATCATGCTAAGACTCTACCCTCAGAGAGCAGGCAGGATGGAGACACAGGAATTGGAAATAGCCCTTATGTAGATTGGAGCTGGTTCCCTGACCCCAGTGGAACACTCTCTCCTGCAGAGTCCCACACAATCCTCACACTTTCAGCTGCCCAGGGCACCAAAGTATAACTTTTTTCAAATTCTTCCAATGTAATGTATTTGTAATACTTCAAATGTAGTCACATTCCCCATGAATTATAACCAGTGTTTGTCCCACTAGATGCTAGCTCCACACACTCAAACATTTAACTCTCTTCCTAACCCCTTTCTTCTTCTACCTCCACAATACTTCTACATTTCATGACCCTCACTTCAAATTCCCAAGACCCATTTCTTTTTCCCTACATTCAATATTAGAGAGGACTATCCATGAGATGTCAACTATTACATAAAGAGAAGCATGTAAGGAATAAGCAGATTTTCAGTGTGGTCTTGGGCCTTTAAAATCTGAAGTTACAATATGGTACAGTTAATAAAGTATTATATTAAACTGATTATCAGGAGAGCAAGTACAATGCTGGCTCTGGCACTACTTAACATTGTGTATTATTTTTGTAACTGTAAAATCACTTTATGAATGTGAGATTCTGTAGCTGATGTCTCTGAATTGTCAAGAGATATTGGGGAGCACCATGATGGAGTGGTCAATCCCTTGTTCAAACAGGTGAAAATACTTACAAGTAATAATAGCTCATCTGAACTGGAGGCAAGATATGGATAAATCAAAATAGTAGCTAATAAAAGTTTATTCTACTTGACTTTAAAAGTATTCTATTAGGAAGGCAAGTATAGAAAATTTTTAAAAAATATGTTTGAATGGATCCCAAAGTCATAATTAATTTCTTTTATGAATTACTGTAAATAATTGAAATTTGACTATATTGTATAAATTGTTTGATAGTTCATTTACTATATAATGTTGAAAATTGAGATCATATAACTCATGTTTATTTTGGTGGCTACTGGGAATTGACCTCAGGTTGACCTCACCTCAATCACTGAGCCACATCCACAGCATTTTTTTGTATTTTATTTAGAGACAGGGGTCTCAATGAGTTATTTAGCACCTCCCTTTTGCTGAGGCTGGCTTTGAACTTGCCATCCTCCTGCCTTAGCCACTGGGATTGCAGGCATGTGCCACTGCACTTGGCCTGACTCATGTTTTAATTTTCATTCTTTCTAAGAATTTTAAGAGGCTGTTTTGATTTTCAAATAATAGACTTCTAACAGACTCTAAGAGGCTGTTTTGATTTTCAAATAATAAATTGAATTTTTGTTTTAATTTGGGACAAGTTTTTATTTGGCTAAATTAATTAAGACTTACTGAATAATGATTAATTTTTCTACTTAAACATTTTTTAGATTTGAATTTGTACTTTGTTAGTCCCTCAAACTGCAGTGTAGCATTTTCTTAAATGGAGGTAGGGTGTAAAAAATAGCTTTTATATTAGATACACCTCAGTCACAACTTCTCATTAGCCATGTAAACTTGGACAAGTGTCATGACTCCTAAAAGCCACAGATTATCATCTATAAATGGGATAATTATGCCTACCTTGCAAGATTACTGTGAAGGATTAAGTGGAAAAGTATGTAAAATAATTAACACAGTACTTGGTCCATTTACTTAGTAAATGTCAGTTATTTTAATATCAATAACCTTCGTAGAATACAACTATCCCTGCAAAATTATTAGGTGTATTTTACACAAGTAGATCTATTTTAGATCTCAGATTTCACATGGTTATATGTATTTCCTCTCAGGCAAAGATTTCTGTATATTAAATATAGACCTGTAATTCCTCATATGAAATTCTGAAAACCAAAATGTTTTCTAAACACCTAAAGTTTTTCATAATTCACTGGTAGCAACATAGGACCTGAATTCATTTGTCCATTAAGTCATGAACAGAATATCCTTATTTCACTGTAAATTTGCCAGTGTTTCACTGTAAAATTAATTAATTTTTGATTAAGCAGTTCTATACCAGCCCCTGTTAAAAGTACTACATATTCATGACATCTTCTACATTACAATTCTAAAATCTAAATAACTCTGAATTTTAAAACACAACTGGCTGCAAGAGTTTCTGGTAAAATACTGCGGATCTGCACTTGTTTTCACCTGTTGCACTTAGGGCTTGCAAAATGATAGAGATGGACAGAATAAAACATTATCACAATTTTTTCATTGTTTAGAATCCCAACAGAAGGCCAAAGAAATTTGCCATGTGTACTGTATGAAGCTACGCTCTGGCCTTACCATAGAAAAGAAGGCCTGTTACTTCAGGAAAGAAATCACCAAACGATGTTCACAAAAAACAGGTAAGGGAAACCATATTTCATGGCAACAGCGATGGGTATCTATTTGCCTTCACTTACCACACCTAAATACATAAATTTTTTCCTCACTCAAAAGAGTAGAGATGATGAACTGTTTATTTTCCATTTTTAAAGGAGCATATAAAGAATTTTGTAATGCATGAGGAATATGGTTATGTTATTGTGGGGACAAATGTGAGGGCGTGCCATAAGATGGCGCCGAGCAGCCAGCTCAGGGCTGACCACGCTGCCTCAAGAGAGCCACATCACCTCACCCTTACTGGCTGACCACTGCTTCCGTGCTACCCTAGCTAAGTGACCCTATACTGTTTCACGTGAACAGCCCACTTCCGCATTCTTAGCTTAGAAACAGGACACCACTGGACCTCCTCCCCTATATAAGCTTGTAACCTCCCCTCAATAAAACAGTTCTTGCTTAAGACAAGACTCCCCGGCTCATGCGTGGTGATTACGTGCCAGGTGGCTTTACCTTTCTCAGTTCGTATTTGTCAGGGGCTCCCAGGGAGCACCTCCCACCTGCAGGTCAAGGGGGAGATTGCTACCTGGCTGGGGGAACCCTGACAGTTATAATAAGTAAAAATGAAGGATACAAGATTATATATATAGGTTTATAATATTTCTAAGTAATTTTATTTAAAGGAGCAAACTAAAGGGTTAATGGTGGTGCTTTTGGAGTGTTGAAACCACAGGTGATCCATTTTCTTCCTCCTAGTGTGCTCTGCTAGGGTATAAATATACCAGGAGGTATTAATCCCATCAGACCATGGGGTGTCCAAAGTCCTGGGATCATTTATCACTATCAGCAAGCAGACTTGACTGGGAATCATCAAAAGAGAATGGCATGTATTACAGAGGGGACTGATGGTCCATTCCTGTTCAACTTCTGACCTACAGGTGGAAAGCACAAAGAAAAACATCAGTTATTTGCTGCCTATCAACCTGCTGTGGAGCACTTTGGAATAGCTAGGATCCAAGAAAATACAAGAGCACTTGACACATCAAGTATCCGAGGTATGACAGGGTCACAGGGGTGGTGTGGGGGCAGGAGGGAAGTAAGAAGCAAGTGGGCTACTCCAAGTCTGTTTTCATGCGTTTCACCTCTATTTGATGCTGATGTGCCCATTTAGTGGTATCCAAACAAGTGTAACTGATCTACCAATGCTTGTGCATTCTAGAATCGGCATGCCATCATGATTTTAAAATGCTTGCTATGGACTGGAATCCTGTATATGTTATTCCCGCTGGAAATACATTACCCTTTGAGAGAAAAAATTGCATTATTCCCCCAAATTTCAACATTTTGTCCATGAAAGGAAAGGAAGACCTATTATTTTTTGAAATATAATTTCAACACTTAATATAGTTTAAAGTTACAATGGTTTTCGATTTTATCACCTACTTGCACAAAGATCCAAATTGATGGTAACTAGCAGGAAGTGAAGAGGGATTTGGGGTGTAGCTCAGTGGTAGAGTACACATGGTCTAGCATGTGTAAGGCCCTGAGTCCAACACCCAGCACCAAAGGGGGGTGGGGAAGAAGTGAATGGATCATCATTCAGGAAACTTGATAAGGAATTACATGTTGCCACTTAAAGCATTATTCCTAATAAAAACATATTAAGTTCACAAAAGTAATACTGAAGTTTCTCACTAAGGGTTTTTAAATCACTTTGCTTTAGAAGTTCACATATAAATTCAATATTTAGCAATCTCTTTGATATTTTGTATATTTTTAACATAATTCTGTAACATAAAGAAGATATAGTGATTTGTCTCCCTGTAGGCTCCACATCAGTAGCCCCTAAATCTGCACCAGTTCATCCCTGCATGCTTTAAATACATTATCATTTTCTATGTGTGCTGTGACATTTAAAAAATGTTAGGAACATTGCTCTATCTTTGTTATTTAGCCTAGAGGAAAGAACTGGGATTACAATTGTATTCCCCTGGACTATTAGAAGTCTCTAAGTAAACACATTTTATAGATGGGCATTTATTTACCCATGTCTATCAAAATAGAGTCCCTTCTTTCCCATAGTTCCCTAGACCATGGGAAATCAAGAAATGGAGGTTTCTTCAGGCAGCACCCATCACTTTTCCAGCTTCTTTCTCCCCACCCAACCCTCCCATAAACACTCTAACAGGTCCTCCTAGGGCATTCATTCAGGAGACTAAGCACCTTTAATCCCATCCAGGTGTCACACCTCAGCCTTTGAGTTACATAAAGCTTTGTGTCAAAGGCTTTCAATCTATTCACCACTAATGACAAAATATAGCTCAAAATGCAAAGTAAAAAAATTTTTTTGAAGACACCATTCAAAAAAAAGTTTGTCAAAAGAATTATTCATGAGAACAAGTATTATGAATTTCACTTGTTATAGAAGTTTCATTTGTTACAGAATCTTGTGCTTCCCTGAGTACATACAACAATCAATATGTTCGTTTTATTTGGGAGGATGGAAATTATGTGACCAATGTTGAAGACCAGCCAAAAGACCAAGAAAAAGGTAGAATGTTTTCTTATCTATAATTATGTAATGATGATTATTAAAAATAAATCTACCAAACCATCAACAATGGATTAATTTAGATACAGCAAATAGATTTAGTTATCTGTGCTCATTCCAATGCATTGTGTCAGTGGATGCCTGACATCGCTATGTTGAGAAGGATTCAGAAGTTTAATTAGGATTATTTATTCAAGAATATAGATATTGAGAGTATATATTGTGAACTATGGAAAGAGGAACCACATGTATTTGCTATTGCTAAATTACCCACTAGATCTTTCTAGCTTTATTAATATCACCAAAGCATAATCTTTAGCAAAAAGAATATGCCACTGCTATCAACATTATAAATATTTAATTATAACAACTGTGTTGACTTTATCAGAACATATTCAAATTTTAAGACTTTCTCAGAAACACAAAATTTTTGCTTTTGTTGATATATAATAAAGGGGGAGGATATTCTCTGATGTTATGAATATGATGGAACTGAAACCTTTTGATACAATGTATCTCACCAAAGTGGTCTTCTGCATTCTCTTTTAGATAAGGTGTTACTGCGCTACTATGAGTCTCCATACCCCTCAAGTGAATCAGGTAATTTGGAGGCTTGGGTATTTGTAGTGCTTGAATTCTTAAGTTTGGAGTAAAGATAAATCCAAAATACTCCATGGGGAAGGAAGATGGTTTCAAAAGGTTCTCTCCAACCCAAGCTCATGATAAAATGTCAGATTCTTAGAGGGTTTATTTTATCACATTAATTTTTTAGTTTAATACTTAGGATAAAGGTTTGGCTGCATTTCATTAAAAAAAAAATGTCTTACCCAGGACTGGAATGGCAGTTATGTTCAAAGTTTGTCCAAACACATAGCTTCTACATTGTGGCTCTGTCAGCAGCTACATGGTTCAAGATTCCTAGCTACTGTAACAATGTCCAATCAGTGAGACAGAGGAAAACAAATGTATGTATTCTCTTTCCCTTTAAGGGCACAACTAGAAGTTATACCTAAGAACTTAGTCCATTGCTTCATGAAGTCATGAGAAGCAGGCTAGGAAATCTTTCATTATTATACAAGAGGAAGTGGATATTAGGGGACAACCATGTAAAGCCTTATAGCTTTACAGGCAGACAGGAAAGCTGATGCCCAGAGAAGTGCCCATGAGTCACAATTCTCCATTTGGAAAATGTATTTTTTAAATACCAGCCTCTCTCCTTCAAGGGATTTCGAAGTACCCTCTACTTATTTAATAATGACTCTTTACTTTCATTTGGGTGCAAATATCTCTAAGTGAATGAAGTAGTTATTTTGTTTGATATCTTAGACTCTTTTCCTGGATGTTAAAAGGATTTAAACTGAAGATGAGTTGCAAGTCTTTATAATTTACAATTTCTCTTCTTTCTTATTAATTTCATAATGAATGACAAATGAACCTGTGTATTTATCATGTACAACATGAATTTTTGAAGTATATATACATGGTAGAATAGTTAAATCTAGCTAATTAAAAACTCATTACCTCACATAATTATCACTTTAATTGTAAGGTGATGGTATCGATGGTAAGATGTTAATGGTAAACCTGAGTCCTACAAAAGACAGAGACATCTTGCTGCATGCCAACAATAAGGAGCAGTCTGTGGAGGTAAGAGACACATGATTATATAACTATGGCGATTAACTCTATCCATTTGTGTATATTTGGGTGTTTGGAATATTTTGAAGAAGCAGTTGTTTGTGCTGTTGTAAATAAAACAATCAGTTACTACTAATAACTTGCTTCTGCAGTAGGAGAAGGAGAAAAGTATATGTGACCTTGCTGCTAAAAATCTGGTGTCTGCCAGCATCATTTTCCATAACAAAACAGAATCACCTCAGTGCTTGTTAGAAATGCAGGATTTCAAGCTCCTCCAGGAATGAATCAGGATTAGCATTTTTAAAAATATCCAGGAGATGCAAAATATCATTAAAATTTGAGAAGCACTGCTATACAGAATAATCTCAGTTTCTTTTTATTTGGCTTAAATACTATGTTCTTCTAGGAAGTGCTTTTTGTAAAATAGTCTTACAGTTCAAGTCTGCTAAAGGGTTGGCTAGAGGTATAGCACACATTTCCACATGTCAAGATTTATGGATAGCAAAATGATCTACATTCTAATCATAGGATTCACAGCATATTGTTTACTTAGTGAACAGCAATATTATTTTGGTCACGACAAGGAATTATAAATATCTTGAAGAATAAGCCAAAGGTAGAAACAAGGACAGGAACATGAAAGTATGATACAGAAGATATATTTTATAAGTACACAAAATTATAAAGCTAACTAATACAGTTATATAAGGCATTAACATAAACAATGGATAGTAACTAGCATTCTCCATAACAAAATATCCCTAAGTATATATAACACAATGTCTAGCATATATCACTACTCAATAATAAGAACTCATCTGAGCTCTACTATATACCAAGCACTTGCTAAATACTAAACTTGCTAAGCACTATCTCATCTAAGCCTTATAGTTAAGTCTATGATAGAGCTATTATATTCCATCAAACACTTATATTTCAGCTATTGCTGAGTAACAAACTATCCCCCAAACTTACTACCTTAAAATAATAATTATTTATATTATTCATACATCTATAGGTAAGATGAGAATTAACTGATCTAGAAAACTGGCTAGACAAAAATATTAGTATATAACAAACCAAGGATACTAATCCAGAACTGTTGCATTCAGATTCAGTCATTCTAAGCCACACTGCCTCTCTAAGTATACTATCCATCAGTGAATCAAATTAAATCATACCACCTACTTGTTACTATCTACTCAATCCCCACTTCTTCCTCAGTAAGCAGGCTTGCTAGAAATACCAAGTTACAGACTATTATTTCCCTTTAGGTGCTAACACTAAAATCAAGTGAAAGTTGATTCTGGACTTTTGACTCATATTGGTTGCTTTTTCTCTTGCTTCCTCAGCTCCAAAAGTGTAAAACCCCGTTGCCAGACCAGGCCTTCTTTGTCGTTCATAAGGAATCCTCTGACTTTGTTTCATTCGAATGTAAGAGTAATCGTGGAATGTATATAGGAGTCAAAGATAATCACCTTGCTCTGGTGGAAGGAAAGAATCAGACTAGTGATAATATCATGTTTAAGCTCTCTGTAATGTGATAGATAGCTGCGGGATCTGGTTTGGGCAACCCAAATGCTACCACTGGAGGAGGACGAGAGTGAAAGAGATAGGCAATGTCTAGGGGAAATGGCTTAGAATGCTGTGGAATGATTTATTTACTATGTGTAAAAATATTTTTTCTAATCCTTCAGTTGTTTTATTTTTCTTTGTATCACTACATAGTCAATAAAAGTATGGGTATATAAAACGGGGTTTTGGTAAAGAAATCTGCTTTTTGAAGAGATATAGGCTAACCTTTACTTTTTTCTAGTTTCAGTCCAGAAAGAATTTCACATTTAGAGCTTAGATCTCTTCAGAGAAGCAAGTCCATAACTCAAGTTGCTCTTTAGATAGGGATCCATTTTAAAGAGCTACATGGTTTTCCCTTGTTCCAAACAATAGGTTCTAACACTAGAGCTGTTAATAACAAAAAAACAAATACTGCATAGATTGACTATTTCTCAACTAGAATAAAAGACTATTTATAAATGCCCTAGGTAACACTCAGATTGGCTCTTTTTGTGAAGAGTTATAGCACTTCAAATGCCTACATGCTTAAGCAGGTAATATAAATGTGTGAAAAGGAAAGGATACATTAAAACTTAAGAAAAATAAATCCAGTATTTATAAAACGAATAATTTTACCTCTGTTTCATTTTAAAATTCTAATTAAATA
This sequence comes from Geosciurus inauris, assembly GCA_004024805.1. Taxonomy (NCBI): domain Eukaryota; kingdom Metazoa; phylum Chordata; class Mammalia; order Rodentia; family Sciuridae; genus Geosciurus; species Geosciurus inauris. Next base: position 69,810 of record PVHX01006616.1, on the reverse strand, counting down.
TAAAATAAGTTTTATAGAGAGAGTTAACTTTAAACAAGGCCTTCCTACATTAGGAAACAAATTTCAGTTCACACATGCAATTGAAATTATTGGTAATATCTAACAAACTAAAACATTTTATTAAAATACTGAATCACAGTAGTATGGTTAGGGTATCCAAGTAGCATAGGATGCAAATATCATAATGAAACCAGAAGTCCTCTAACTTACTAAGGCCCAAAAAAGACACAAATTTAACATTAAAATTTCAATAACTGGGGGCTGGGGCTGGGGCTGAGTAGTAGAGCACTTGCCTTGCATGCATGAGTCACTGGGTTCGATCCTCAGCACCACATACAAATAAATAAAATAAAGATATTGCATCCATCTACATCTAAAAAAAAAAATTTAAAAAAATTTCAATAACTGGCTGCCACTCACATTTGTACATACTATGTCCTTCGGATCCTGGCTTCCAAAGATCTATGACTTTTGATATGCTTTTTGATATCCCCGTGGATAAAATTTCTTCTAATCCTTGCTTTCCATGAACACAGTAGGTCTTTTTGTTGTTCAGCTTCTCAATGACTCTGCTCACTATGGAATATTCATTTAATTCTGTCCCTTCTTTAGTTATTCTGACCAAGGTATCCTTTGTCACCACTACCTCCACCTTCATTTCCATTTCATCTGAACTCTGCATGCCTACCTTTATTCTACTTTGTGTAACTGACAATGTAGAATTTTTACATACAGTACCTGACACTGTAGAATTTTTGCTTACTGATGGCAATATTGTTCACTGAACATCTTTGTGTTTTACTGTTCCTAAGGCTCTAAAATTAATAAGCATATAGTAAAAACATTTTTGAACTAGTAAAGGAACAGTTTTTGCTTATTTCAATACTTAGCAATTTTTACTATAAATTTCCATAGATATCACTTATAATTAATGGCAAATATAATAATAGAAAACTGATGAAATGCAACCTTTGCTGAAAGTGTGGACTTTTAAATTTCTAATTCATTGGAACCTATTGGGTATAATTTCTGGTGGAATATAAAAGAGGCTGAGAATCATTGTATAAAAAATATGCAAATATAGAATAATGTTTCATAATTTGTTAAAACTTTACTGTAGAGACAAAAATAAAAGAACCTATATCATTCCTTCCAAAAATAGTAAACATTGTGTGCATCTGTATGATATACCTAAAATAATTGTTAACTAAATATATCTATTATACTGTTTGTAGTCCTGAATAAACTGTACTTCTAAAGATGTGTGTGGCTATAATGATTTTATCAACTCAATATTCTGAAATTTTTTCTTTTACTTTTTTTTTTTTGGTACTGGGGGTTAAACCCAAGGATGCTTAACCACTGAGTCACATACCTAGCCATTTTTTGCATTTTATTTAGAAACAGGGTCTCACTGAGTTGCTTAGGACCTTGATAAGTTGCTGAGGCTGGCTTTAAATTGCCATCCTCCTGTCTCAGCCTCCTGAGCCACTGGGATTACAGGCATGTGCCACCATACCCAGCTAATATTCTGAAATTCATAAGTAAAAGTAAGCACACCCTAATTTATCAACATTGGTATCTGGAGTAAATAAAATGATTTACTGATATTTGTGATAATTCAAAATCAAGTAAGATTTTTGCTTTTGTCCTCCCAGTGCCTGGTATAGAAGCCTTCTATAAAACATCTTCTAACATCTTCTAACAAAGATGTTAGATGATTTTTACCCAAGATCAAACAGCTAACACATACCTTCATTAGAACTTAATCTGAGATTTATGACTCCTTATTTAGATATCTTTCAAGTCAGCTATCTCATTTTCTGTTTTATCTTTTTAAAAAATACTTTCCACCGTTATCATAATCAATGTTATTTAATTAAACAATTCAAGGTATTATGACATTTTGTCACTTGCATGTGTTTTGATAGACCATAATATACATTAATGGATGGAATGTATCCATTTAACTATACTAGAAATGATAATTATGTCAAAACTTACTTTCCCCTCATATTTGTATTCTGTAAGTTTCTATGGATTTTTGGATACTTTGATGTTTTAGTCAGCTTTTTGTCACTATACCCAAAAGACCCAATAAGAACAATTTAGAAGAGGAAAAAAAAATTATTTTGGCTTATGGTTTCAGAGGTCTCAGCCCACAGATAGCCGACTCCACTGTTCCGAGTCCAAAGTGAGGCAGAACATCAAGGCAAAAGCGTGTGCCAGAGGAAGGCTGCTTAGGTCACGACAGTCAGGAAGGAGAGAGAGAGGTCTACTCACCAGGGACAAAACATATACCCCAAAGGCACACCCCCAGTGACCTACCTTCTCCAGCCACATCTTATCTGTCTACAGTTGCCACCCAGTTAATCCATTCAAATAGATTAATGCACTAATTAGGTTAAGGCTCTCATAACCCAATCATTTCACCTCTAAGCTTTCTTCTTTTGTCTCACACATGACCTTTTGGGTGATTCCTCCCATTTAAACCATAGCATTTGAAATATGGTCAAGAAAAATTTATTTGAATGAGTGAAGTTATTTAGAATTGGGGGGAAACTAAGTAAGAGTTGCATTTGAAGGGAGAACTTGGAAAGGAAATTGCTAATCTAACTGGAATGTAGCACCTTGAATTAAGTCTAGAAATATTGATTCATAACCTCTACTTACACAGAACAAAATGAGTCAGAAATAACAATTTCAATCTTTGTGCTTCATGTAAGAAATTTCATGGTAAACAGTGAAATCTTCAGCTGAGATGGTCTAGTGGAGATTGGGTTAAACTTGACCCCAAATCCTTTCTTCCCTCATACTATCACTTGTACAGATCAGAAATCTCATCTTCTAACAGTAACTAATTAAATGCATACCATGTACACTGAACCCTGTGAAAGTACAGAAGAAATCTAAGCTATTTCCTTGTCCATATGGAACTTGTATAATGTACATGTGTAGTATATATTAAAATTCCAACCCTGCAGTATATAGTCATATAAGGTGACAGAAATCAGTGTGGGTCTGTCATCAGGGAAAGAAACAGGACTAAATTCTCTACCCCTATACTCTAGTACTCACCTGATTTGTTCATGTATCTATTTTCAAAGTCATATTAAGCAGGTTCCTTCTGCAGGTCTTCAGCAAAAAAGGGTAAATTCAGTTGTTCCAATTCCATTAATAGCCAAGGTTCAAGCTAAATCTAAAGAATGAATACAAGAGGTGAAAGAAAGCCTGTTTAGGTAGAGATAAAATCAATGAGCTATTTCTTGTTGAGGTGTCAATAAGAAGTAACACATGTCCACACCCAATTACAGTCCCTCACCTATCCTAGAGGACATTACCATAAAAAGAATGCATGAATCACTGCCCACTATATTAAAAATATAGGCTTGGTTTACCACTTACAGGTAGTGTGACTTCAATAAGGTATGAAAACTGTTTCTCTGTAAAATGGTATATACCAAATATTGTAGTTGTCTACCTAATATCCATCATCACTACCCCTAATTGCTGACCAGTGGAACTTCATTTTGTTCCAGTTAGTATTTTACCTAACTAAAAACAACCCATTCCAGATGTGTATGGTAACCACTTGATATACTTTCAGATAATAAAATATAAGCAGGATAACTGACAAAAAAATTTTAAGGAGCATATTTGATTGATATGTCCCTTTTCAGCTTTTCATCCTCTCTCCATCTTCCCACCAGGGCCATAGATATGAAGCTGAATGTATAATAACTACCTTCTGATCAGGAGGTGATGATCAGAACAAAGACCTATGCATTAAAAAATAGCAAGAGGGGCTGGGGTTATGGCGCAGTGGTAGCATGCTCGCCTAGCACACGTGAGGCACTGGGTTCAATCCTCAGCACCACATAAAAATAAAGATATTCTGTCCACCTACAACTAAAAAATAAATATTAAAAAAATAGCAAGAGAGAAAAAACTCTGGTATAGCAGACAGTATTGATGCTCTGCCCAAGTCTCCTTGGATTCATTCATACTGGTTCCTTTGATGACACTTCTGTGAATACCACACATCTTCACCACTACCATCCCCTATGTGCTTTCAATATCTAGCACCTTCTGCTCTTCTCACAAGGACAGCCTTGATGGTATAAACAATTCTTTGTCCTCTTGCACAGAAAGACGTGAGTGTCTGAGTTTATATCCCTTCCACCAACCTCACCAAGTATTCACTTAGAACTTCCCTCCTGAGTTCATGCTGAAGCTACCTCTGCTGGACTTTAGCATGAGATTGTTTCCTTGCTTAAATGCTATATAGATTGCCCTCTCCTGCCCTAACTCCCTTAGTTTTTCTTGAAAGCACTACTTTAGTAATAAATCAAGTTCAAAAACCCTTAACACAGAGTTTGTTCCTGGGCAAGTTAACATAAAAAACAGGTCACGTGTAACATTGTTGAGCTGCCATACTATTCTTGAAATACTAACTGCAGACTTTATGTTGAAAGAGAAAAATAAACCCATGTCTGCTTAAGCTGGGTTTTCTGTTGAATGAAGCTTAAAGTAAATTTCATCAATAGAAAAGATGATTTTGACACTTGATTCTTAAGACACTAATAGTAACTACATTGTACACAGCCAGCACATAGTGAATGTTAGGTTAGAAAATAGGAAAACTTGATTGTTACTGAGTACAATTTTTCTTAGGTACAATTAGAATCTTAAAAAGACATGCATGCCTCTACAACTTTGTTACCCTCTTAGAGATAAAGTGGAGAGAATAAATCAGAATGGATGAGATCTGATAGGTTATAAAATAATCTACAAATATCATAGGTATTTGACTGTATTTCTTTTTTAAAAAAAATTTATTTATTTTTTATTAGTTGTTGATGGGCCTCTATTTTATTTATATGTGGTGCTGAGAATCGAACCCAGTGCCTCACACATGCTAGGCAAGTGCTCTACCACTAAGCCACAATCCCAGCCCCTTGACTGTATTTCTTGATCTACAAATATTACATATATTCTTTCATATATGACATATTTTATTTAGGCTTCTTCAACAAAATACCATAAATTGGGTAGCTTATAAACAACAGAAATTTTTTTTAGATCAAAATGTCTTTATTTCTAACAAGTAGCTTATGTATACCCACAGTGTGCTAAGCTGATTTTGGAACTGATCCTGCAGCAGAGCAACCAAAGGAGGAACTGTCGGGGCCCCTGGTCCTGGGCACCAAGGTATTACTCCTGTGGCAACTCAGTCTATAGAGCCTTTCTTCAGCTGTTTTTTGTGATGTCCAGAGAGTTGTTTTTGATTGCTCTGTATGATAGAGATGTCCGACCTTAAGGAAGAGAGAGAGCCTACATCCTCTGCTTTTATGGGCTTAATGATATGACCTGGCTTGGTGATAACCTTGGGAGTGGTCAGCTTCTGGAAGGCCCTCTGGGTGTTCCATGTGGATCCTATAGGGGTCTAGATGGTCCTTTCAAATTGCTGATGATGGGTGAATGGATATGGAAGCACCTGCACCTGATGTGCTGCTGCATGGATGTTGTGCTTCTTATTGATAATCACGTTTGGCAAATTCTTGTCTTTTCTTGGAGGACCTTCAGGGGCTTTAATGAGAAACCAAAACCTTTTCTTGGCATTGGACTTCAGGCCCAAACCACCCCACTCACCCCAGCCAGGCAGTGTCAGGTCCACATCCTTTGGCTTACTTGCCTCCACAGCTTCCCTTTTCTCTTTCAAGAAATCTCTGATGACATCATCCCAGCAAAAGCCTCCTTTATCATCTGCTTTTGGACTCTTTCTTCTTCATCTTCCAATTCCTCTATTGTGGGAACTTCTAAAGACTTTACAGAAGGAGTTTTTGTAGTTAGGAGGCTCTTTAGATTAATCATTTGCTCCTTCTTTTTCTTCCCCTTAGAGGCATCTGGCTGATTATTTGGGTTCCTGTCCACGCTCTTTGTAACATAGGTCTGGGAAACTCCTTTTTTTGAGAACATTCTTCTTTGCCCAGCACTTCTAGTTCTTCCAGAGTCTGTACTTGCTCTGGCCTCTGCAGCAAAATGGGCCCCTCTTCCTCTGGGGCAGGCTCCTCTCTCTGGACTTGAAGAATAGTCCCCACTGAAGTCACTCTTCGCTTCCTGGATTGAAGGTGTCCTTTGTCGAGTCTCTGTGCCAATGCCCTTACTTCAGATAATACCTCCTGGCTGCTAGAATCTTTTGTTTCTTGGCTGCTCATGGGCTCAGCATCCTGCTTGAGCTCAGATCTTTTTCTAAGGGTTTGCCTTTCCTCAAATTCTTTCAACAAAGTTTCTTCCTCTGCCACTGGTCTCTCATCTTCCTCACTTTCAGAAAACTCCTGAGTCACAGGCTCAGGCGTTGTTCAGAGTCCATCTGGTTTTCATCCTCTTTCACATCTCTGTTGCAACATCTGAGCATCCAGGGATCGGGTCCGTTTGCATCCATTTATACTTCATTCACTACATCAGGGACAAGGAAGGGTTTCTTCCTCTTCTGCACCTCCCTCCTCCTCACTCTGAGACTACCTGGAGTTTCTGTGTCAGTCCTTTGTTCTTAGCCAACTGTTCTTGCATAGCTTGTCGAGCCTCCAGATCATATTTGGCCATAATTGCCTTTGACTTGGCCCATTTCCCACTGTTCTGGTGCTTAAGGCTCATTCGCTCCATCATTCTGGACTTTTCAATTTTTTCTAGTTCTTCCAAAGCAGCAGTTGGATTGACTTTCTGTAGCTGCTCAAACTCTTTTAGGGCTTTCTTGGCCTTTCCTTTCTTCACAATTTTGTGGTACTTTTTACTTTTGATTTTCTTCTCTCTTTGAGCCCTGGCTTCATAGTAGGACTGCAGAGCCCAGGCTCTCTGAAGCTCTGCTCGTCGCATCTGAGCCTCTTCTAGGCTCATGGCTTTCAGAGAGGCTTTTTCCATAGGAGTCAGTAAAGGGTCTGTCACTGGCTGCTTGTTCTTATAGAGGAGGTTAAAAATTTCATGCTCCAGGGGAGTTCTTGCCTTCCAGCTACTGAACACATGTTCAATGGGAACAAAGGCTGACTGCTCCTTCTCTAGGGGAAAAACAAGCTGCTCTGCTTGCTGGTTCTTCAGAACAATACGATCCCATTTGGAGAGGGTTTGTGAGGTTTTATTAAATGCTACTTCTCTGTGGATCTGTTCAACCTCTTCTTTGTTAAGGGGTAATTCGAGAGTCGTCTTTTTTTTAAACATTTATTTTTTAGTTGTAGGTGGACAGAATATCTTTATTTCATTTTTATGTGGTGCTGAGGATCGAACCCAGTGCCTCACACATGCCAGGCAAGCACTCTACCACTGCGCCATAACCCCAGCCCCTCCAGAGTCTTCTTTGATTTGACTCTTTTCAATTGCTTTTTCACAGTAGCCAATGAGGATGAAGTTTTAACAGGCTCAAGCAGATCTGCAAGGACCAGCTTTTCTCCTGATCCTTCAGAAATGACATTGAACTCTGACACCTTCAGACTAGCCTCAGATCTCTCAGCCAATTTATACCTGAAACTATTCTTTCCATCAAGGGAATTGATTGCTTCCAGAAGCTTTTCATGTTTTCTTTCTCCATCACTGTCCCCCTCATCTTCACTGGCACTCAAGGGGTAGTTTGGTAAATCCACTAGTTCATCCTGCTGGCTCAAAGTCAGTAGACCCTCTGCAGCCCAGATCGCCTTCATCCCAGCAGCCTGCTTCTCACATGGGCCAGGAGCGGAAGCCAAAAGGACAGCAATTTCCTAAACAACAAAAATTTATTTCTCACAGTCCTGGCAGCTGAAAGTCCAGCTGCACTGGGATATTTGGTATCTGATGAGGTCTTCACATGACCAAAGAGGCTAGCCACTCCTCTGGTGTCTCTTTCTTAAGGGAACTAATCCCAATCCTAAGAACCCTACCCTCATGATGTAATCACTTCTCTCACTTTCTAACACCATTAGGTGAGACCAAAGGTCTCACTTTCTAACACCATTACCTTGGGGGTTAGAATTTCAAACTATGAATTTGCAGTGTGCATACCCAAATACTGAGACCATAGCAATATTTATCAACTATTAAGTTATAAATATAAAATTATTAATAGTAAAAATGAAATACCTGTATTTCTTCAAAAGAGCACAGGATGAGAGTACAGACATTCCAAGATATAGGAATGGTAAATGGAATAATCAAAAATTTATGTAATAATTTATTAATATTAAATGGGTCATAAAAACAATAAGAAAAATCAAAAACCAAAAATTGTATTTTGGAAAAATCAATAAAACTTATAAACCTTTGGCCAGACTGACCAGGAAAAAAAGAAAGAGAACACAAATTATCATTATCAGTTATAAAATAACTGACATCTGTCGTTGTAAAGGTTTGTTTTGTTTTGTTTTTTTGTGATAATGGGTATTGAAACCAGGACCTCGCACATGCTAGGCAAACATTGTATCACTGAGCTATATCCCCAGGCCATCTAAAAGTATTATACATATAAAAATGGAAAATTATGAGGATGGGGCTGTAGCTCAGTGGTAGAGCACTTGCCTAGCATGCGTGAGGCACTGGATTCAATCCTCAGCACCACATATAAATAATAAATAAATAAAATAAAGATCCATCGACAACTAAAAAAAATTTTTTTTAAATGGAACATTATGAAAAATGCTACAATAGTAAATTTGACAACTTTAATGAAAACAGACAAATTCACTGATAGGCACAAACTATCAAGACTAATCCAAGAAGAAACAGACCAGTATTGTGTGACGTGTGTTCAACCATCTCATACTATTTAGGGCAGGAGATCCCCCCTTCACTAAGGTGGTGAACAGAAAAACAGGTATAAGTCATACTACTGATTGGAGAGGAAGTAGTTAACAGGATATCAAGGAATCTCAGAACTTTGACCTGTATTCCTCACTCCGCGTTGCCACACTCACCGCCTTTCACCCAGGACCATCAGATCCCAGGGTTTTAGTTACTCACACAAGTATTGACCGTGAACTCTCTAGACCAGAACTCTTTGCAGGCCAATCTGGACTTTCAATTGGCTATAGAATACTCCCATGTGGATTCATCAAACTCAGTACAACCTCAATCCAATTCCTTCTTTTCCTTTATCACATCACCAGAGACACTCTATCTCTTCAATTCTGATTTACCAGCACCTAATGCAGTGGCTTGGCACTCTCAATACTTTTTTATTAAATATTTGAAGCAGTCAGTCAAGCCACCAATGACTCTGGTTTGCTCCTTCCTGCTACTTGCTGCTCTGCTCCTCTAGTTCAGAGGTTCTTAAACATGAACATGCATAAGAATCATCTGGAAAGCTTTTTCAACCACAACTTTCTGGACCCTAGCCACAGAGATTCTAATTCAGTAGGGTGAGGTGAAACACATGAATTTGTATTTCTATCAACTCTACAAGTGGTGTTAATGGTACTGGCCAGTGATCACCATTTCAGAAATCACTGTTACAGATCACACAAGTGTATGGTCACTGATTACATGAACATTTGATTACTACTTTGAATGATCATTCCCTCTTGTAGCAAGTCATTTGGGGATTCCGATATATGTATTATGTTGAAATACACACCTGTAGTAGCCTCTCAACTAGCTTTCTTTTTCCTACTAGGCAATCAACATTGTTATTGATCTTTAAACTTTCCCAGTCCTCCCTCCTTGCCTAGGCAGAAAGTCCAAAGTTGCTCCCTGTTCATTCCTGGCATTGAGTCTAACATTTGTAAAGGCTGTAGTCCAAACTGATGTCAATACTGTATACTGTGAAAGTTTCCTAAGACAAAATACTCAGGTTCTGCTTAAATAACATGGCATGATCAAAGCTTCCCTAACACAATGAATCTAAAAAGAAAGATGACATTTTGTGGACTCAACTGCTAACCACTCTTAAGCAGGGCCATTCTAGAAACCACTGAACTAATGGATGAAAACAGCCATGGAATGTGGGTTACTTTTGTGTTCAATAATCTTATTAATGACAGCACATAATGAAGAGCATTATTGGTACTAGAGAGATCTGGGTTATAACCTCAATTTCTGCCAGTTGGAGGATTTTGTAATGCTCCTGAACCTTAGTCTCCTTGCCTATAAAATGGGGCTAATATATCACTTAGGGCTATTGAGAAGATGGAATAAGGAAATGGTTGTAAGCACCTAACACAGTACCTGGCCTACTTTAGTATCAATCATATAAATCCTATTTCTCTCCCTCCACATGCATTTACAATTTAATTTTCAAAAGGTATTTTTATTTTTATTATTTGTTTCAGTGGGTATTTTTATTTTTCAAGGAAATATTCTCAAAGAGTCACAAGAAAACAACAATTGCAAAGTTTTGTCTTGCATAGGTTCAAAGGGACTAGCAGATGCTCCTGCAGGTCAGAGAATTGCCGATGAATGAATCCTCAAACAGATCTTATAAAGTTCAACTCAAGCAAGAAACTAAATGATTTCCTCCATTATGATGATATGCTTTTCTTGTGCAATACTGGCCTTTGCATGTTGGCCTTTGCTTCTATTGAAAGAATGATCATTCCGTAATATTAAACAAACACTTGGGAATTTTGGAATGAGCCTCAGCTGGAACACCATCAGTTTGGCTAAACAGTTTTTCCTCAGTGAGCATTCTAAGTAATCATAGCATAGAATTTTTTTAAAATTTTTGCCAAGAATTTCAAGGAGAACAGTATGAACTCATTTAGTAATTCAGTTTCATTCAAGTTCAACTTATTTATCAAATTTTTTTCCTATTTTCCCCTGAAATTGTCACCAAGACCCAACTACTAGAAATAAAAAAAATGAAGCATCCAAAATTTGAAATTCTGCTATTTGGAACAACCATCTCTCCTCTGCCATGAAAAGAGGACAGGAAAGAGATGGAAAAGTCATTGTTTTGAAATACTAAATTTGTAGAGAAACAATCCACATTTCCTTCATCTCTTGGAAACTAAAAGTGAACATTTCCCATAAAATTGCAAAATCTGGATAAATTTTGGGAGTGATTCAGAGAAGGAGACTTATGTTTAATGGCCTGGCTAGTGCCTGCTGTTACAGGACCCATCCTGGTACTTCTGAGCCAGAAAAAACACACACAGGGCAAACAACAGAACAGTCACAATCATAGTTGAGATACACCTCTTAGTATCTGACACAGAAAACAGGCCACAACAAAAATCATTACAGATACAGATTTTGACAAAAATATCAACTAAATCAACCTAGTAGGCATTTATAGAACACTTCGCCCAATAATAGAGGAATATATATTATTTTCAAGGGATATAGAACATTCACAAAAAAGAAATACAAAATGATTCAAAATATCTTAAGTATGTTCTCTGACCATATTGGAATTAAATGAGAAATCAATAAGAAAAAAATATTTGGAAATTAAATGTAACACTTTTAAATAGCTATTAAGTTAAAGAAGAAAACACAATAGAAATTGGAAAATATTATATCTGAATGAAAATAAAAAAGAACCAAAATTAGTGGAACACAGCTAAAGCACTGTTTAGAGGGAAATTTACATTAAATAGTTATTTTAGAAAGGTTTCAAATGAATGCTTTTAAATCTCCATCTTAACAACTAGCAAAAATAAAACACAGCGGTCTGGGGTTGTGGCTCAGTGGTAGAGTGCTTGCCTAGCATGTGTGAGGCACTGGGTTTGATTCTCAGCACCACATATAAATAAAATAAAAGGTCCATTGACAACTAAAAAAATTTTTTTAAAAATAAAACACAAAGAACAAAGCAAGAAGAATGAAAGATATGATGGGAGAAATTAGTGAAATAGAAAACAACAACAAAAAGAAAAGAAGAGAATGAAAACACTTGCTCTTTATTAGCTTATTAAAACTGATAAACCTGAGCCAAGCATGGTGGTGCATGCCTATAATCCCTGCACTTTTGGAGGCTGAGACAGGAAAATCGCGAGTTCAAAGCCAGCCTCAGCAACAGCAAGGCGCTAAGCAACTCAGTGAGACCCTCTCTACATAAAACACAAAATAGGGCTGGGGATGTGGCTCAGTGGTTGAGTGTCCCTGAGTTCAATCTCCAGTACCAAACAAACAAACAAAACAAAACTGATAAACCTGAGTCAGGTGTGGTGGCACATAACTACAATCCTAACTACTTGGGAAGTAGAGGCAGGATGATCACAAGTTCAAAGTTAGCCTGAGCAATTTAGCAAGACCCTGTTTCAAAAAAATTTAAACTACAAAAAAAGGCTGAGCATATGCTTCTGTGATTGCTTAGCATACACAAGCCCATGGGTTCAAGCCCCAGCACCAAATGAACAAACAAAAAACAAAACTATCACCAAATGATGAAGAAAACAGAGGCACAAAACATCAGTATCAGGAATGAAGACATCACTATAGGTCCCCTAGGAGAGAAGAATATTTTGAACATGTTTTTTGCCAATACATTAGATAGCTTAGGTGAAATGGATAAATTTCTTGAATTACCAAATCTTACTCAAAAAGAAATAACCTGAAGTCATATGTCTATTAAAGAAATTACATTGATAGTTAAAACTTTGCCACAATGAAAACTCCAGTCCCCAGATGGCTTCACTGCTGAAATCTATGAAATAATTAAGGAAAAAATAATACAAATTTTATACAAGCTCCTCCAGGAAATAGCAGACGGGGTAACAATTAACAATTTATTTTATGATGACAGCAATTCCACAATAGCAAAATCGGACAAAGATGCTTCAAAAACATAAAACTTGCCAAGAAATAGCCTTCTTGAACCTCAATTTGAAAAGTTTTAAGAAAATATTAGTAAACTGAAACCACTAACAGATAAAAAGAAATAAATTGCATCATGAAATGCAATCTATTTCACATATGTGAGGTTGGTCCCATATTCAAATCCTTGTAATTCACCATATCAACAGAATAAAACAGAAAAACAACATAATCTCAATAAATAAAGAGAAAATAATTTGCAAAATTTGGCATCCTTTCAAGATTAAAAACGCTCAGCAAAGTAGAAATAGATGGGATCTTCTTCAACATAACAAAAATATCTACTTGAAATAGATTTAACCTCATCTTAAACTCTTAAATGCTGAATAAGTTCCCCTAGGAACATTAACAAGGATTTCTGTTCTCATCACTTTTATTTAAATATACTGGAGATATTAGCCAGCACGATTAGGCAAGAAAAATAAGTAAAATGCATATAATTATTGAAAAAAGTAAAATTACCTTTGTTTGTGGATGACATGATGCTATATGTAGGAAGTTCCAAAGAATCAACCAAAAAAAATTGTTAGAACTTATAATTTTAACAATATCACAATAAACAAATTTTTTTGTACACTGGTAAAAAACATTAAAAATTAAAATGTGGAAAAATGTCATATACAATAGAATCAAAGAATATTCAGGAATACATTTAACGAGATACAATAAAATTGTGAAGTATTGCTGAGAAAGCAGTATAGAGATTCCTTAGAAAACTTGGAATGGAACCACCATTTGAGCCTGCTATCCCACTCCTAGGTCTATACCCAGAAGAATTAAAAACAGCATACTACAGTGCTGCAGCCACTTCAATGTTTATAGCAGCACAATTCACAATAGCTAAACTGGGGAACCAACCAAGATGCCCTTCGATAGATGACTGGATAAAGAAACTGTGGTATATATACACAATGGAATATTACTCAGCAATAAGAGAGAATAAAATTATGGCATTTGCAGGTAAATGGATGGAATTGGAGAATAGCATGCTAAGTGAAGTAAGCCAATCTCAGAAAACCAAATGTCAAATGTACTCGTTGATAAGTGGATGCTGATCCATAATGTGGGGAAGGACATGGGAACAATGGTGGATCTCTGTTCACAGGGGTCTAAGGGGGAGGGGGCATGGGGACAGCAAAGGTGGTAGAATATGATGGTTATAATAACCCTAACTTTATGCATGACTGCATATATGTTGTGATTCTATACAACTTACAACTAGAGAATTGATAGGTTATCCTCTATCTATGTACAATGAATCAATTTGCACTGTTAACATGTAAGCCTAAATAAAACAAATTAAAAAATAAATAAATAAATAAATTTAAAGATCTAAATAAACGAAAAGATACAGCATGAGGATGTGTGGAAACTCTGGCACCTTGCGCAATCTAGTTGCTTCCTGTGTGATCCAGCTGCTGCCTTAGCTCCTGACATGGGTGGTGTGGCTGTCCTCCCACTCCGGCCCTTGAATGTGGTTCAAATGGCAAGCCAAAATTCCTTCTGAATTGAATATGATATCTTTTGGTGAACTGAAGGTCCTAAATGCTAAGTATTATGGCACCCAGACTATAAGATATACAATGAACTTTAAGATTGGAAGTGTGAGAGAATGTATGCCAAGATTTTAATGTGTGAAAAGAGTTGATGAACTATATTACATGTCCTAATGAAGCCCAACCGGAATATGAAAAACAGTCAATGCAGGATTGCAAGATAGGCTAGTAAGCTTAGAAGTAGCAGATTTCATCAGATTCCAGTTATTAAAGATTTTGGCATCTTGAAGTGAGTGGCTGCTGCAGTAAATCATAATTTTGGTCTTGATCCAAAGATTGCTAATGCAATAATGAAGGCAGCAGATGAGGTAGCTGAAGACAAATTAAATGGTCATTTTCCTCTTGTTGTATGGCAGACTGGTCAGGAACCCAGACAAATATGAATGTAAGTGTAAATGTAAAGTCATTAGCAATAGAACAATTGGAAATGAGCTTGGCAGCAAGAACCCTGTGCATCCCAATGACCATGTTAATAAAAGCCAGAGCTCCAATGATACTTTTCCTATAGCAATGCACATTGCTGCTGCAGTAGAAGTTCATGAAGTACTGTTACCAGGACTGCAGAAGCTACATGATGCTTTCAGTGCAAAATCCAAAGAGTTTGCAAAGATCATCAAAATTGGGCATACTCACACTCAGGATGCTGTTCCACTTACTCTTGGACAGGAATTTAGTGGTTATGTTCAACAGGTACAATATGCAATAGCCAGAATAAAAACTACCAGGCCAAGAATCTATGATCTAGCAACTGGAGGCACTGCTGTTGGTACTAGTTCAAATACTAAAATTGGCTTTGCAAAAAAGGTTGCTGCAAAAGTGGCTGCACTCACAGGCTTACCTTTTGTTACCTTTTGATAAATTTCTTATTCGGAATAATTAACAAAGAATTCTTACAACATAATAAGACAAATAACCCAATTAAAAAAAAATAGAAGATTTGAACCAGTACTGAATAAAATATACAGATGATAAACAATTATAAGGAAAAATGACTAATGTCATCAGTCATCAAGGAAATGCACGTTAAAACCACACTAACATGCTATCATGTTATGATCATAATGGACAAAATTTAAAAGACAGGCAATATCAAGTGCTAGTAATGATGAAGAGCAGCTACAAGTCTGCTACACTTTTAGAAGGAATGCAAATTGTTCAATTTGGAAAACAGTTTAGCAATTTCTTTCTCTCTCTCTCTTTCTCTCGCTCTCGCTCTCTCTTTTTTTTTTTTGTACCAGAGATTGAACTCAGGGACACTTAACTACGGAGCCATATCCCCAGGCCTTTTTTTTTTTTTTTTTTTTTGAGATAGGGTCTCGCTAGGTTGCTAGGGTTGGTTGTGAATTTTCTATCCTTCTGCCTCAGTCTCCTGAGGCTCTTGGAATTATAGGCATGCACCACTATGCTTGGTTACCACTTTCTCATAAAATAAAAAACACAACCCAGAAATTATAATCCTAAGCATTTACTCAAGAGAAATTAAAACATATTTCCACATTAATACTGGTATGCAAATGCATAGTAGCTTTATTAATAATAACCCCAAACTGGAAACAACTAAAATGTCCATTGACTGGTGAATGATAAACAAAATGTGATATATCCACCCAATAGAATACTGCTCTGCAATTTAAAAGTAAAAAACAATTGTGAAAGTTGCTGACACCAAGATAAATTATTCTTGCCAGAACCAGACAGAATTAGAGCCTGGTTATAATGAAAAAGAACTCATACCTGCCTACCTGAGAGAAGTAATTCTCAAGGACTTTCTAAAGACTCATAAGAAATTTCTTCTCAGTCTATACACATCCCATGCCTTGCATGCCTCACATACAAATATGTATAGATTTCTGTAGCAAATTTTATTTTAACCTTCTTTAAGACTAGAACAATTCAGATAATATGCTCTCAGTAGAACATTTATCCAGCAGTGTCATCTCAATCAGCTGATGCCAACTCTTGCCTCAAGTCTCCAAAACCAAGTTGCTTACATAAATTTCTTCCTAATAAAAAATAACAAAAATTAAAGACACTAAAAACTTTCCCATGCCTCAACCTCTGTGAATATTCACATAGCTTACTGCTATGGTTTGGATATGGTCTGAGTTTGCCCCTAAAATTTCATGTGTTGAAAGTTTGCTTTCCAATGTAGTGGTATTCAGAGTTGGTAGAACCTTTAGGAGGTAGGGCTAGGGGAAGGTGCTTAGGTTATTGGGGTCATTACAGAATGGATTAATACAAGTCTTATGGAGTGAGTTAGTTCTCATGAGGGTGAGCTGCTATAAAAAGAGCAAGATTGGCCCTTGTCCACTCTCTGGCTTCCAGTCTCTCCATATGACCCTTCCACATGTACTCCCACCATTATGTTGCCATCCACTATGAGACCCTCACGAAAGCCAAGCAGAAGCCAGAACCATGCTCTTGAACCTCTAAAACCATAAGCTAAGTAAATAAACCTCTTTTCTTTGCAAATCATTGAGTCTCAGGTATTTTCTCATTAAAACAAAACTAATTGATAGAAAATTAGTACTGAGAATGAGTTTGTTCTATATATAACTATACCTAAAAAATGTAGAAGTGGCTTTGGAACTGGGTAACAGGAAAATGTTGAATGATTTTGGAAGAGCCAGATAGAAATAACCTGAAGTGCTTTAAATGAAGCATTACAGGGAATTCTGGTGAGGGCTCAGAAGGCAAGAGGATTAGGAAACTAGTCTCAGATGGAAATGAGGATCCTCTGGACATTGGAGAAAAGGTTATCCTTGTTATAAAGTGGCCAAGAACTTAGTTGAACTGTTTTCCAGCTTTATAGAAGGCTAAATTTAAGAATGACAGACAAGTTTATTTGGCAGAAGAACTTTCTAAACAGCAAAGCATTCAGGCTGCTGCATGGCTATTACTGGCTATTAGTGACATTTACAATGAGACTCAAGAACAAAAGGCAACAAAAGCAAATCTGTAAAAGCCACAGTCTGCCAATGTAAAGAAAAGACAAAGCATATTTGAGAGATGTATTAGTCAGTCCCCCATCCCCACCCCCATGACCAAAATACGTAACAAGAACAACTTTGAAGAAGGAAATTTATTTTGGGCTCACAGTTTCAGAAGTTCAGTTCATGGCCCACTGCCCCCATTGCTCTGGGCCTGAGGCAAGGCAGAACATCATGGTAGAAGGGTAAGGCAGATAAAAGCACTCTGCTCATGAAACCAGAAAGCAGGGGCAAAGAGGGGGAGGGAGAGAGAGAGAGAAGCCAAGGACAAGATATAGTCCCCAAGGTTACACTCACAGACACATCTACAGTTACCACCTAGTGATCCAATATTAACCCACCAAATAGATTAATCCATTGGTGAGGTTACAGCTCTCATAATCCAATATTTTCACTTCTGAATGCTGCTGCATTACCAAACACATGAGCTTTTGGGGGAATGTTCCTAGATGAAGAAGGGTGTGGCTGAGCAACTGCTTGCTAAATACATTTACATGGATGTTAATCATCAAGACAATAGGAAATAGGCCTCAGGTACCTCAAAAACCTTTGAGTCCCCCATACCTACATATAGCAGGCCCAGGTGCATAGAAGGGAAGAATTATTTTAGGGAATGAACCCAGGGCACTTTCCATGGGCTCACTACTTAGAGGCACCTTAGAGTTCTGTTCTCTACTTTTCAGCAAAACGCTATGTAGCTGCTTTAGCCAAGGTTCAAGCAGACCTTGGGATAGCTCATGCTGGCAACAAATAGTGGTGATGCCCATATGGTATTAGTTTTTCAGGTACACAGAATGCAGAAGCTATGGGGTCATGGCAGTTTCCACTGAAATTTCAAAGGAAAGCCTAGGAGGTCAAACAAATTGGCCATGGGCTTCCACAGTCCTCATTAGAATGACTTGTGAAGCCATGGGAGTAGAGTCACACATCTGAGACTCCAGAAAGGTAGACCCAATAGCAGCATAAAACATTGTCCTGGGAAAGCACCAAGGCATCAGTGTGTAGTCCAAGAGAGTATCCATGTGGGACACGAATAGCTGAGCTTTAGGAGCAGGGCTGCCCAAGGCCTTGAAGGCCCACTCCTTACTGTAGTGTACAGAGGGCAATTGATTTAAGAGTTTTAAGATTTAATTCAGTGTTGCTTTGGGCTAATTATTCCTTTCTACTTTCCTAGTTCTCCCTTTCGGAATAGGAACATTTGTCTTATCTCTGTTCTACTACTGGGTCTTGGGAGTAGAAAACTAATTTTTTATTTCACTTATTCTTAGAAGAGTTTGCCTTGCATATCAGATGAGATTTTGGACTGGGACTTTTGAGTGAGGCTGGAGTGAGTTAAGACTTTAGGACTAATGGGGATGAAATGATTGCATTCCACATTGTGAAAAGAACATGAACCTTGGGGGCCAGAGACTAAATATGGTTTGGATATGATTTGGTTGTGTCCCCCAAAGTTTATGTGTTAGAAGTTTGGTTCCCAGAGGAACAAAACTATTGACAGGTGGTGGGACCTTTAAGAAGTGAGGCCTAGTAGAAGGTGGTTAGGTCACTGGGGGCATATCCCTTGTAAGGGATTAATGTAGTTGTCATGGGATCCTACTTAGTTCCTGCAAGAGTTAAATTATTATAAAAGAGCAAGCCTGGAGTTGGGCATGGTGGTGCATGCCTGTAATCCCAGCAATTTAGGAGGTTGAGACAGGAGGATCTCAAGTTTGAGGCCAGCCTCAGCAATTCAGTAAGGCCCTAAGCAACTCAGCAAGAGCTTGTCTCAAAATAAAAATAAATAAATTATAAAATAAATAAACAAAAGAGCAAGCCTGGGCCCTGAATCCCTCTCTGGCATCCTATCTTACCATGTGATCTCTCCCTCTCATGCACACTCCTACCATGATACCATCTGCCATGTTGTGACCAGAAAAGGGACCCTAAAAAGAAGTGGGAAAGCCAGGCACGGTGGTGCATGCCTGTAATCCTAGTACTTTGGGAGGCTGAGACAGGAGAATCGTGAGTTCAAAGCCAGCCTCAGCAATGGCGAGGTACTAAGCAACTCAATGAGACCCTGTCTCTACATAAAACACAAGATAGGGCTGGGGATGTGGCTCAGCGGTTAAATACTCCTGAGTTCAATCCCCAGTACCAAAAAAAAAAAAAAGTAGAAACATGTTGACACCATGCTCTTGAATCTACAGAACTGAAGGCTAAATAAAACTTTTCTTTATAAAGTATCCAACTTCAGGCATTTTTTTATAGTAATTGAAAATAGCTAAACAGATTTACTATGGCATATGTACTTCCATCGCATTGCTGTTATTCCTAAATAAACATCATTACTGAAGAATCTCTCTCTGTTTTTTTTTAAATTATTTTAGTTGTAGATAAACACAATATCTTTATTTATTTATTTTTATGTGGTGCTAAGGATTGAACCCAGTACCTCACATGTGTGAGGCAAGCACTCTACCACTGAGCCACAACCCCAGCCCATCTCTGATTGTTATTTAGGTTAACACTACTAGTACATGCAACAATGTATATGAATCTCAATAGCCTTCTGGTAAATGAAGTAAGCCAAACATAAAAGAGTACATAATAGTCTTGCCCCTGCCTCCCAGTCCAGTTAGCTTGTTCTGGCTTGCTCAGGTCCAGCACAGCCCTGCCCTGTCTTAGACAGGGTAACCACTGCTAGCATCCCTGTCAACCTAGTGCTACAGGCTACACAAGGCAGAGAAAGTCTTATCTCAAAGAGATTTGAAACATGGCTTTGCTTAATGTAGTGGATCATTAATACACAAAGAAGCCTGCAACATTTTAAAAGAATTTTTCAGTTTGGACTAAAATTAATAATACAAAATGAAAAAAGCCCTAGGACTCATACTTCTATAGGCAAGAAACAGTTTGAGAAAATGTGAACACAGGCAATACTTTATATGAATACAGGCAATACTTTCTGAAAAAAGATAAAACAATTTAGAAGACAGAACCAATATCTCAGAGAGTGAAAGAAAGAGGTCATGATAACCAGGTCCCAAGCAATATTTTGAGCCTTCATAGAGAATACAATATCCTGTTCCTATTTGGATTTCAGAATTGCTACGACCTAGTATGTTAAATGCATCCTTCTTTCTCTCTTTTTGAATTTACCATGTGAATCCTTCTTTCCCACTTTTTGAATGGAAAGTATCTTCAGTAGTTATCCTTCTCTTGCTGGCTGTTGGGCAGGGAAAGGCAAATAACTTCTCAATTTAGTGTACAGATCTACAAATAGAGGAAGGATACTCAGAGTTTTACCTGAGGACCTACAGTGGATAATCACATCTGTATCTGATCTGATTTAGACAAAGAGATCTTGGTCTCTGAATTGATGTCATGATAGGATGATACCAAAATTTAACTAGTAGTCAAGTCACATATAAAATGACATGGTATTTGCAGATAACCTATGCATATCCTCCTGTATACTTTATTCCTTCCTTCTTTTCCTCTCTTCCTCTTTCCCTTCTTCCCTCTTTTCTTTATTACAGTGCTGGAGACTGAACCCAGGCCCTCATGCATGTTAGGCAAGTGCTCTACCACTGAGCTTCATCTCCCACCTATCCTCTAGTATATTTTAAATCATCTCTACATTACTTACTTAAAATGCCTAATATAGTGTAAATGCTATGTAAATAGTTGGCAAACTGTATGTTTAGGGAATAATGACCACAATACCTGTACATGTTCAGTAGACAAGTTTTTTCTGAATATTTCAATTCATGGTTGGCTGAATCTGCAGGTGCAAAACTCAAGGATAAGGAGGGCAGGCTGTATTATGGAAGGATATGAATTTCCATAACCAAAGTGCAGACTGTGGCAGATTGTATCTTCTAAACACAACTATGACAGTATTTCCCATATTATGTGCTCTTCTTATAACATGCCATTGATGTCTCCTCCCACCCCCAAAATGGTGGAGTCTATCTACTCTCCCCTTGAGCCTGGTAGACCTTTGTGATTGCCTAGAGCAAGACAGTACAGCAGATGTGGCTCTACATGACTTCTCAGGCTTGATCATAAAAACACCATGCACTTCTTCCTTGCCCTCTTGGCATTCTGCACTTGCAGCCCAGTCACCATACTGTGAGGGAGCTAAGAAGTCACATAGAGAAGCCACATGTAGGTGTCTCAGCCTACAATCCCAGATGAGATCTTGGCACACAGCCAGCATTCACACCTGACACACTATGCTCATAACTGAGTCTTCACATGATGCCAGCTATCAAATTATCCCCAGCCTTCAAGTGACCCCTACGTGGATCATAGAAAAGTACTCCTCACCAATACCAATCCAAATCACAGAGTCATAAGAAAGTGAAGCTACCATTGTTATGGTTTTAAAAAATCACTAAGTTTTAATGGCTTGTTATATAGCAATATATGACCAAAACATTTTCCCTTTTATAAATGATTACAAAATAAAATTGAAAAACTGAGGTGCAGACACTCTGAGCAATTTGCTTTAGACAACTCATAGTAAGGGGTTGAAGTGGAGTTTGAAGCCAGAATGTGAGCATTGAACCACCAGACAATACTGCTTCTCATGTTCTCAGTGTTGTCACCTGAAAAACAATTTAAATCTTATGCTTGACTGAGTTTGGAAAGTAAGCTCAGTTTATTGATCAAATCTCTCTTAAACTGACTATAGTCACACACTACATGATGATGTTTCAGTCAACAACAGACCACATTTATAATGGGAATCCCATGAGATAATATTGCCTAAGGACATCATAGATGGCTTTGTTTATGTAAGCACACTCCATAATGTTCACACAATGGTAAGATAACATCATAATTTATTGTTCAAATGCATTCCCATCATTAAGTGACACATTATTCTATTTAGTTTTAAGCCCTGTTCTCTTTTTTCCAGTATCAATTTTCAAAGAAGTTGACTTTCTGCCTAAATTTGCCATCCTAATAATAATGATCTCCCCCAATTAATTTTGACTTAAATTTTTCAAACAGGCATCTATTATGCAATTTTCACATAATTATATGAAATTCTATGAAACTCACAAGAAATAGTAGACTGAATAAGTCATTCAAAACTATATGTATATAGTTAGCTATTATGTATTTGTATATAATTAGAAAACAAGTTGACTAACTTTTGATTTAAATTCCCTAGCTATCACTGGCATCTAAGGATTATCACTTATGCTTGAGAAAGGTATATTCACAGAAGTACTTATGGAGAAGGAAGTAAGGGAGAGAGTAGAGAAGGGAAGGAGGCAGGGAAAATCCTGAATCATAATTCTCACATCTGATATTTCTGCATCTTCTCTATATCCCTGTGGAGGTGCAGTAACCACATTGACACATGGTGTGTGGCCTATGAGGAAATATGATGGTTTCCAGGATGCATCCAAAAGGTCTCGGCTGCAGTAGAGTAAAACATAACTTTATGGACAAAGAATGCACTCTCTGGATTGTTATGGTAAGATTGTAATAAATCACTGAGTCAGTCTTAAAGCAGGAGACAGAACCATCTTTATTCACCAGCTGGCAGGCCATGCAGCAGGCTGCAAGACTATACCCTTCAGCCCTCTCCAAGGGTTAGAGCACTTAGAGTACACCTTTATATTTCAAAACCACATTAATCATAAGTGGCTGTTGCTATGATTCAAAACCATGAACAAATATCATGAGATCTAAAATCATAAGCAGAAGGGGAAGTAAGTCAAAGTGACCCTAGTTGAGTACAAGCTAAAGAATGGTTTCTAATGTCTAGACAAGCATTCTCTGACAGGGTACATTTTCCAAAAAAAATGGGAACCAAAAAGAGAACAATTTTACATTGTATAACAATTGCCATTTTGTGTTTCCAAACATGCTATGCTAGGCAACTGTTGATGGGTACAGAGGTGGGTGTTCCCATGGGAGAAGCATTTCTTACATGACATGGAGTCTCAGGGCAAAATGGAGTCTGTTTGGTAACTGCCCATATAGCCTGGCCCATAACAGGATGTTAGTTGACAGCTCTGAGACTATCATCCCAGAAGCATGCTTTTAACACTTTTTTTCCGATGGGACCCCAATAGGATATCACCATAATTTCAACTCAGTGTAAGCCACCACCTCTCACACTCAAATTACAATGGTAAGTTTTTACCACTAAACACATAACAAGTATTGTCTTGTAAAAAGCCCATTTCTATTTCCTGACAAGGGTAGAGTAGAAAGCAGTAGCATAAAAAATTGCTCTCCCAGGGGTTCTAACAATAATGCTGTGGATATGGTATATCTAAACATAATAGCAAGTGGCATTAGAGGACACACTCCATAGTGAGAGAAAAAGGGGCTAATAATAAGTGCTATTAAAATGAGGCTAATCTAAAGACTAATCAGTTAGAACAGGACCATGAGTGATTAAAAATACATATATATTAATGTGTGGAAAAGAAAGGTGATAGGACTCCAGGTGAGAGAAACAGTGAAAGGTAAAAATGAAAAAAAGGAGGTAAGTTTGGAGGAGAACATAGTCCAAATATTTATTTTAAACACTAACTGTGCTCCCAGGAACTGGATAGAATGCAAAAGTATGGCTAGAATCTATTCTATCTAAAAGACAGAATGGTTACCCTGAAAGTTACTGTCAACTTCTATATATTTCTCTCTCTACCTTCCATCTAGCTCTGTTTCCACCACCAGAATAATCTTTTTACGCTACTGATTTCATCGCATCAGTCCCAAGGTTCTATCCCACCCATAGGTCTTTAGTAATCTTCAATGGGATTGATTGTGCAATGATAGGCTTGTGAAAACGTGTGGGGCCTTGAAGATAGGCTAGATTCAGAATATCCAAAATCTGCACAACCAAGGTAAGGGGGATATCCAGTTACGATGGAGAAATGAAACCAGAGGTCAGAGCCAAGGAAACAATGCTGTACATCATTATAATGAAAAGCTATAGAGAAGGAAACAACTTTCAGGCACAAATAGCCAGAAATGTCAGTTGTAGAGTGAGAGATGAGTGGGACAGATGATTCAGGATGAAGGGGAAGAATGGTGGGATCTACTTTTATATGGCATCAGCTATAGAGCAGAAATGACAGATTTAAAAGGCCACATGGTTTCTTCTGCTGTCCAAAAAGCTTAAAACCAAACCAAACAAAACTTCAATCAATAAATGGGGTAAAATAACAGACATTTCTCAAGAGAAGAAACACAGATGACCAACAAATATGTGAAAAAATGTTCATATCTCTAGCAATCAGGGAAATGTGAAACAAAACTACACTAAGATTTCTCACTGTGGTCAGATTATCAATTATCAAGAATATAAATAATGGGGCTGAGATTGTGGCTCAGTGGTAGCGTGCTAGCCTCGCATGCATGAAGCACTGGGTTCGATCCTCAGCACCACATAAAATAAATAAAAATAAAGATATTGTGTCCATCTGCAACTAAAAAAATATATACTAAAAAAAAGAATATAAATAATAATGAATGCTGGCAAGGATGTGGGTAAAAGGTACATTCATTCTGTTATGGTTTAGATATGAGGTGTCCCCCCAAAATTCATGTGTGAGACAATGCAAAAAAGTTTAAAGGTAAAATGACTGGGTTATAAGAACCTAAATCTAGCCGGGCACTGTGGTACATGCCTGTAATCCCAGCACTTGGGAGGCTGAGACAGGAGAATCACGAGTTCAAAGCCAGCCTCAGCAACACTGAGGCGCTAAGCAACTCAGTGAGACCCTGTCTCTACATAAAACACAAAATAGGGCTGGGAATGTGGCTCAGTGGTCAAGTACCCCTGAGTTCAATCCCCAGTACCAAAAAAACAAAACAAAACAAAAACCCTTAATCTGATCAGTCCATTAGGTAGGTAGGGTGTGACTGGAGGAGGTAGGACACTGGGGACATGCCTTTGAGGTTTATATTTTGTCTTGGTGAGAGCTCTTTTTCTCTGCTTCCAGTTGCAATGTCCTGAGCCACTTTACTCCCCCATACTCTTCTGCCATGATGTTTTTCCTCACCTCTAGACCACAGCAATGGAGTCAGCCAGCTATGGACTGAAAACACTGAAACCATAACCCCCAAAATAAACTTTTCCTCCGCTAATTGCTCTTGTCAAGTCTTTTGGGTATAGTGGTGAAAAAGCTGACTAAATCACATACTTTGCTGGTGGGACTGCAAATTAATACAACCACTGTATCAGAGTATGGAAATTCCTCAAAAAACTAGGGAGATCGGTTCCAAGATGGCAGCCTAGATGGATGCAGTGTTCCTAGTCTCTCCAGGATCAGGGTTTAAAGTAGTGGAAATACTGTTTCTCAGCAAGTTTTTAGAGTACACCCAACAGCTGCCTCCACGTAGGAACTCCACTCACGTGCCCGCAGGTTCGCTAGGCCCCAGCATTTGCACAGAACCCCAGCCACGCACTCTGGCACAGGACTCTGACCAATTGCCTGAGCAAAACCTACTCCTGCACAGGATCCCTGGCTCCAGCGCCCACAAACCCCACAGGACCTCAGGTGGCCCACTCATGCAGGACCCCTAGCCATTGCTCCCACGCGGGACCCCCGACTCCGCTCAGGACCCCTGGCTGCTGCTCTTGTGTGGATCTCCATCTACCAGGGCAGAACCTCCCTGTTCGCCTACACCTGAGGACACAGGGCAGGATATGGAGACAAACTTTTACTTCTGCACAGCACACCACAGAGCTATATCCCAGAACACGTCACCCAACACCACCACCTGGCCCAACCCTTCACCCTGCTTCTGAAGCAGACGGCCTCACCATCTTTGACCTGAGTGGGCAGATACCAGTAAGTAACAGACAACTCCACCTAAACGGCATGGTACTGGCACCAAAATAGACATGTAGACCAATAGTATAGAACAGAAGACAAAGAGACTAACCCACATAAATACAGTTATCTCATACTAGACATAGGTGCCAAATACATACACAGGAGAAAAGATAGCCTCAACAAATGATGCTGGGAAAACTGGAAATCCATATGCAGAAAAATGAAACTAAACCTGTATCTCTCACCATGTACAAAACTCAACTCAAAGTGGATCAAGGACCTAGGAATTAGACCACAGACCCCATGCCTAAGTGAGGAGAAAATAGGCCCAAATCTTCATCATGTTGGATTAGGCCCCAACTACCTTAACAAAACTCCTAAAGTGCAAGAAATAAAAGCAAGAATCAATAAATGGGATGGATTGAAACTAAAAAGCTTCTTCTCAGCAAAAGAAACTACCAATGGAGTGAACAGAGAACCTACATTCTGGGAGCGAATTTTTGCAATACACACAAGATAGAGCACTGATCTCCAGGATATGAACTCAAAAAGCTAAACACCAAAAAAACAAACAACCCAATCAATAAATGGGCTAAGGAGCTAAATAGAAACTTCTCAGAAGAAGATATACAATCAATCAACAAATATATGAAGAAATGTTCAATACCTCTAGCAATTAGAGAAATGCAAATCAAAACTACTCTAAGGGGACTGGGATTGTGGCTCAGTGGTACAGAGCTTGCCTTGCATGCATGAGGCAGTGGGTTCAATCCTCAGTACCACATAAAAATAAACAAAATGAAGATATTAAAAAAAATTTTTTGAACTAAGATTTCATTTCACACCAGTCAGAATGGCAGTTGTCCAGAATGCAAGCAACAATAAGTGCTGGCAAGGATGTGGTGAAAAAGGCACACTCAAACATTGCTGGTGGGACTGCAAATTGGTGCAACCAATCTGGAAAGCAGTATGGAGATTCCTTAAAAAACTTGGAATGGAACCACCATTTGACCCAGCTATCTCACTCCTCAGTCTATACCCTAAAGACTTAAAAGCAGCATACTACAGTAATGCAGCCACTTCAATGTTTATAGCAGCACAATTTACAATTGCTAAACTGTGAAACAACCTAGGTGCCCTTCAACAGATGAATGGATAAAGAAACTGTGGCATATATACACAATGGAATATTACTCAGCAATAAAAGAGAATGAAATTATGGCATTTTCAGGTAAATGGATAGAATTGGAGAACATCATGCTAAGTGAAATAAATCAATCCCAAAAAACCAAAGGCTGAATGTTCTCTCTGATTAGTGGACACTGATACATAATGGGGGTGGTGGTGAGGAGCATGGGAGAAATGGAGGAACTTTGAATGGGACAGGGAGTATGTGGGGGAGGGGAGGGGGAATCGGAGTAGCAAAAATGGTGGAATGAAATGGGCATCACTACTCTAGGTACATGTATGAAGACATGAATGCTGTGACTCTATCTTTTTTGCAACCAGAGAGATGGAAAATTGTGCTCCATATATGTACTATGACTTGAAATGCATTTAAAAAATAAATTTAAAAAATTGATAAAAAAAAAAATAGGGAGGGAACCACGATATGAAAAAGCTATCCCACTCCTTGATATTAGTCCAAGAGAACTAAAATCAACATACAATAGTGATATAGCTGCTTCAATGTTTATAGCAGCACAATTCATAATAGCCAAGTTATGGAACTAGCCCAGGTGCCTGTCAATAAATCAATAGATTCAGAAAATGTGGCATACGTACACAATGGAATTTTTCAATCATATAGAATGAAATTATGGCATTTGTGAGTAAATGGAAATGAAGAATATCATGCTATGTGAAATAAACCAGGATTCAGAAAATTAAGGCTCAAGTGTTTTCTCTCATGTGGAAGCTATAGCAAAACAAGGGAGGAAAGTGGAGATTGTATATCATAAAGTTGTAGGGAAGATCAGTGGAGTAGAAAAGGGAGAGTAAGAAAGAGGGAAGAGGGATGGTAAAGGGGAGGAAATGTGAAGTGAATTGAACAAAATCATGCTATGTACATATATAAATATTCCACAAATGAATTCTACCTTTAAATATATGTATGAAGTGCAATCAAAAATAAATAATAAGCAAAGGAAGATCATTAGAGAAGAGGAAGGAAAATAGAGGGAGGGAGGAGAAGAGGGAAAGTGGATGAGAACAGGGACTAAAATTTTAGGAACAAATCAAATCCCATGCACAAATGATTTTATCAAAATGGACCCAACTACTAGCGGGATGCCATGTCTATAATCCTAGCACTTTGGGAGGCTGAGACAGGAAAATTGTAAATTCAAAGCCAGCCTCAGCAATGGTGAGATGCTAAGCAACTCAGTGAAACCCTGTCTCTATATAAAAATAAACCACGAAATAGGGTTGGGGATGTGGCTCAGTGGTCAAATACCCCAGGAGTTCAATCCCTGGTACCAAAAATAAAAAAGAACCCAACTACTCTGTATATAGCTATAATGCTCTAATAAACAAAAAACAAAACAAAAAAAGTCACAGGGACAGACATTACAGACTCTTCAAACTACACTGCATTGCTGGGGAAGCAAAAAAAGGATTCACAGGACTGTGCGTATGTGCATATGTAAGAGAATAGCAGAGGCTGTGGCACAAGAAGAGCACCTGTACCACTGGGGAGGGCAGGAAAAACTCTGAGTCCACTGTCTTTATATGAAAAATGAAGACTATAAAATTGCCTCAAAGTTCACTATGACACCATAAATGAAATATGCTGCAAAAACATAAAGTTAGGTGGGAAGATTTCTGGCAATTTTTATTTTCTTCTTTTATATATTTTCTAAATATTTCATAATAAGTCTGTAAAACTTTACAAAGTAAAATTTCATTTAAAAAATGAGAAAAAATACAATTTAGAAAAAGCATTAAGATATTACATGTCAGAATGGCTGAAAGACAATCTCACAGAGGTCCTCACTGTAGATATAGTCTTGGCTTCCCCCACTGCCAATCTAACCCTCTTGTACCTTATCCTGTCTAGCTTTACCCATCTTTTTTTTTTTTTTTAATTTTTTTTTAGTTGTCGATGGGCCTTTTCATTTTATTTATTTATTTTTATGTGGAGCTGAGAATCGAACCCAGGACCTCACACATGCCAGGCAAGCACTCTACCACTGAGCCACAATACCAGCCCCAGCTTTACCCATCTTTAGTCCATTTTTTAAAATGTCATTCCCAGGGAATTTTGGTTTTGTTTTGTTCCATTTTTAATGAAAACAGTTTAGGTTTCTCAATTAATGCTTAGATACTCATGTCTTATCCCTAGGAGTTTCCAGACAATTCTGAGTCATACACAAAACTTGGCTGAGGCTTATAGGGACCCTCTCTCCTTCCTTAGGTCTATTTGGTTTTTTGTTTTGTTTTGTTTTGTTTTTGTTTTTTTGGTACTGGAGATTGAACTCAGGGGCACTTGACCACTGAGCCACATCCCCAGCTCTATTTTTGTGTTTTATGTAGAGACAGAGTCTCACTGAGTTGCTTAGCGCCTCGCCTTTGCTGAGGCTGTCTTTGAACTCGCGATTCTCCTATCTCAGCCTCCCTAAATGCTGGGATTACAGGCTTATGCCACTGCACCCAGCTTCCTTAGGTCTATTTGATTCTTGGCCTTTATAGATCATTTAAGTCACCAAGATCAGCATCTTTTGATCAGTAAAACCCACTCGTCATACAGTGTACAACAGAAAAACAAGGTCAACAGGTCTTGCCAAGGGTAATTTTTGTACTTTCTCTTTGCTCTATAAAGAAACCACAATTTCAGAGAAACCCTTCATATTCCTTTCCAATAAGTATAAAAAGCAATTAAACATCTTTTGTACTTTGCCTTCATATTTAGAGTGAGGCATAATTTGTAAAAAAGGAGTTTACAGTTTTTTTCCCAAATGCCTCATATGTCTGAGAAGGATATCATCTTTCCCAAAAGAAAATTTTCATTAGATTTCTCAGTTTACCCAACTCAAAGTAAAATGTCCAACATTTTACAAAAACACTTTGTTTTCCCCGCCTTCACTATTTTGATTGTATTTCTATTGTCTTAGTTTAACAATATAAGAAAAGAGACAAAAGAAAAGGGACTGGTAATACCTAATCAAAACAACTTGTCATGATGTCTCTACAATAATAGAGTCTAAGATTAGAAATTTTGAAAACAACTTTTCAATTAGGCAATAAGGAGATTCCAAAGTTCTAAAAAAAAATAATAAAAAAAAAAACTATTATTCCAGTTCAAAATTTCACTTTTGGTTAAGAAATTTTACAGAAAAAAAAAGTAATTAAGATAATAATTGTTGGATTAGATAACCAAAGAAAGGAATGTTTGGTTAAAGAAAGGTCAATAACTCTTGACTGATAGTCACTGGCTGGGTGAGCAACTATTTTCCTAGAACAATTCTTCATCATATTAAAGCTTACCAGAAAATCAACTGAGCATTTTATCCACAGTGTTAATTTCTTTGTAGAAGGAGGCTGTGAATTATATCGTGAAAACACATGATATAATTGTCTGTCCCAAGTTTGAAATGTTTTTTTAAAATTAACTTTATTTTTAGAAGTTTATGTTTACAAAAAAGTTGAGAAAATAGTATGTACTATATTCTGAGCCCAGTTTCTCCTATTATATACATCTTACATAGTACACCAATTTATTTCAATCAGTGAACTAATACTGACAAATTACTATTAAATGAAGTCCATAGTTCATTCATGTCCTTTCCTGTTCTAGGATCCCGTCCAGGACTCCACATTACATATAGTGGTCACGTCTCTTTAGGCTTCTCTTGGTTTTGATGATATTGATAGTTTTAAGTAGCATTAGCATATTGTAGGATGTCCTTAATTATGACATGTTTTCTCATGATTAAACTGGGGACATACATTTTTGAAAAAATGATCACATGTGTTTTAGTCAGCTTTTTCATGCTGCAACTAAAAGACCTACCAGAACAACTGTAGAGGAGAAAAGATTTGAGAGCTCATGGTTGCAGAGGTCTAGTTCATAGAAGGCTAGCTGTATTCCTCAGGTCTTGAGGTGAAGCTGAACATCATGGCAGGAGAATGTGGCAGAGGGAAGCAGCTCACATCATGATGATAGGAAAGCAGAGAGAGTCTCTACTTGTCAGATGCAAATATATACCAAAGCCATGCCCCAATTCCCACCTCCTCCAGCCACACCCTACCACTTCAGTTACCTCTCAGTTAATCCCTATCAGGGGATTAATTCACTGATTGCGTTAAACTCTTACAACCCAATGATTTCTCCTTTCAACCTTCTTGCATTGTCTCACAGGTGAGCTTTTGGGGGACACCTCACATCCAAACCACAACAACAGGTGTAAAGTGCCATTTTCTTCACATGGTCTATCAAGAATAGGTATTATGGGGCTGAGATTGTGGCTCAGTGGTAGAGTGCTTGCCTTGCATGTATGAGGCACTGGGTTCGATCCTCAGCATTGCATATAAATAAATGAATCAAATAAAGGTCCATCAACAACTTTAAAAAATTAAGAAAAAGAATAGATATTATTAACATGATTTATGACCTTGACCACCTGACTGTCAGGTTTCTTCACTATAAATTTACTCTATTTTTTCCCATTTTTCATACTGTATTTTTTGGAAGGAAGTCACTGTGTGTAGCCCATACTTAAGGTATGTTCCCTCTCCTTTAGAGTATCTATATAATTTATTTGGAATTCTTCTATATGGAAAACGTGTCTATCTCCCCCATTAATTAATTTATTCACTCATTTATTTATGTAAGAATTAACTCATGAATATTTATAATCCAGTACTATTTTATTTGTTGCTTAAATTGCTCCAGTTTCAGTAACTGGAAATGCTTTCTCTTGGCTCATATCTCCTTGATATACCTCCATAATTGAGCTTTTTTTTAAACTACTGTCTTACATTTTGGCATGATAAAATATCCCAGGGTTATCACATATACTTCTGTTCAGTCCTATAGCCAGCGATTTCTCTAAGGAGCCCTGTCTGTTTTTATTAGAGAGCAGCACTAAGAAACAAGATCTGGGTACACTTGTTGCTATCAGGGCATTGTTTCTCTGATTTTTTTTTTTTATTTTTCATACAATTTCTTGAAGAATATTTTCTTTTTTAAAATTTATTTATTCTACTTAGATATACATGACAGCAGAATGCATTTTGACTCATTGTACACAAACAGAGCACAACTTTTCATTTCTCTGGTTGTACACAATATAGAGTCACCATATGTGCAGTCATACATGTACCTAGGGCATTGATGTCAGTCTCATTCCACCATCTTTCCTGCCCCCATGTCCCTCCCCTCCTCTCCCTCCTCTTTGACCAAAGTTTCTCCATTCTTCCCATGCCCTCTCCCCCATTATGGATCAGCATCTACTTATCAGAGAAAACATTCAGCCTTTTTTTGGCTTACTTCATTTAGCATTATATTCTCCAGCTCCATCCACTTACCTGAAAATGCCATAATTTTATTCTCTTTTAATGCTGAGTAATACTCCATTGTGTATATATACCACAGTTTCTTTATCCATTCATTTATTGAAGGGCTTCTAGGTTGCTTCCACAGTTCAGCTATTGTGAACTGAGCTGCTATAAATATTGAAGTGGCTGCGTCACTGTAGTATGATGTTTTTAAGTCCTTTAGGAATAGACCTAGGAGTGGGATAGCTAGGTCAAATGGTGGTTCCATTCCAAGTTTTCTAAGGAATCTCCATATTGCTTTCCAGATTGGTTGCCCCAATTTGCAGTCCCACCAGAAATGTATGAGTGTGTCTTTTCCCCCACATCCTCACCAACACTTAATGTTGTTTGTAATCTTTGTAACTGCCATTCTGACTGTTGTAAGATGAAATCTTAGAATAAAGAAATCTTGATTTGCATTTCTCTAATTGCTAGAGATGTTGAACATTTTTTCATATATTTGTTGATCGATTGTATGTCTTCTTCTGAGAAGTGTCTGTTCAGCTCCTTGGTCCATTTATTGATTGGGTTGTTTGTTTTTTTGGTGTTAAGTTTTTTGAGTTCTTTACATATCCTGGGGATTAGTGCTCTATCTAATGTGCGGATGGCGAAAATTTACTCTCAGAATGTAGGCTCTCTGTTCACCTCATTTGTTTCTTTTGCTGAGAAGAAGCTTTTTAGTTTGAATCCATCCCATTTATTGATTCTTGATTTTATTTCTTCTGCTTTAGGAGACTTATTAAGGAAGTCAGGGCCTAATCCGACGTGATGAAGGTTTGGGCCTACTTTTTCCTCAATTAGATCAGGGTCTCTGATCTAATTCTTAGGTCCTTGGTCCACTTTGAGTTTTGTACATGGTGAGAGATAGGGGTTTAGTTTCATTTTGCTGCATATGGATTTCCAGTTTTCCCAGCACCATTTGTTGAAGAGGCTATCTTCTC
Source organism: Geosciurus inauris (assembly GCA_004024805.1). Lineage (NCBI taxonomy): Eukaryota > Metazoa > Chordata > Mammalia > Rodentia > Sciuridae > Geosciurus > Geosciurus inauris. The sequence goes on along the minus strand of PVHX01006616.1, from coordinate 36,214 downwards.
TCCAATGTATGTTTTTGGCACCTTTGTCTAGTATAACTGTATTTATGTGGGTTTGTCTCTCTGTTAAAGACCACTTTCAAGGGCTGGGGTTGTGGCTCAGTGGTAGAGCACTTGCCTCGCAAGCGTGAGGCACTGGGTTCGATTCTCAGCACCACATAAAAACAAATAAAAGAAAATAAAGGTATTAAAAATATTTTTAAAAAAAAAGGTTTTAAAAAAAATAAATAAATAAAGACCACTTTCAAAAGAAACCTGGAGTTTATATTCTTTCAACAGGCTTATACATTATCTGACTATATTCACTTGCTTATGGACAGAGTAGGTGAGTTTTGAGGGTACATAACTACATTTGAATAAAAATTAATGAGTATGAATTTCCCCCCAATTTCTAATGCTTACCTCTACCAACTAATGCTTACCTTTTCTGAGCTTGAATATTAGTTTCTTTTTCCCATGAAAATGTAAGATCATCAAAAATTCCCTACTGTTATAAATCATCTACTGTCTTACTTCATAATGAAGATCTGCTTTAAAATCTTCCCAAACCTCTCAAGCAAATGATGTACTTGCATGGAGTTTCATGAATGGTTCTGACAGACCATAAGTAAATACGCTTTCTTCCTTGAGTCAGTCAATTTCTCTGTCTAGGGCTCCTACAGTGATGGATGCTATGATATCCCTAGGGATTTCTAACCTACCTCAATGTGCACACAAAGAGACACTGGGAATTTATGTGTATGTTAGCCAGCTTTCTCTTACTATAACAAATACCTGAGATAATCACCTTATAAAGAAAAAAGGTTTATTTTGGCTTACAGTTTTGGAGGTCTAGTCTTTGATCAGTTTCCCCTGCTGCTTTAGGGATACTGGGGGAAAGGAAAAACAGAACATCATGGTGGGAACACATGGTGGAACAAAACTGTTCACCTAATCATGATCTATGCAGCAAAAGAGATGGAGATAAAGGAGCTGGAGTACTATTATCCCCTTCAAGGGCATACCCCCAATGACTGAAAAACCTCCCACTAGGCTCCACCTCTTAAAAGTACTACCACCTCAAATAGCACTCCCCTAGGGACCAAGCAATTAATACATGGGCCTTTTGGGGACATTCAAAATCCAAATTATAGCAATGTGTATCAGCACAGGAGAATAAGCACCAAGCTCAACATGCAGTTAAGTTCTGGTGCTGACTCTACTTCTGTGAGACCTCAAGCCAAACATTTCATTCATTCATTCAACAAATAATTAATGAACATCAAAAATATGACAGATAATGGGATAATTTTCTCAGCTACAAATGGAATTAAACTGGAGAACTCTAAAAATTTTATGATCTAAATTAAGTCCATGATTCGCAGACCCTGATCTGATGGCCACTTCACAGCTACTACTATTGACACAAAATTGTATTTGTCACTAGGTGTGGTGGCACATGCCTATAATCCCAGCTACTTGAGAGGCACAGGCAGGAAGATCTTAAGTTCAAGGCCTACCTGGGCAACTCAGAATGGCCCTGTCTCAAAGTTTAAAAATATGTAAAGGCTGGGGATATAGCATGCTTAGCATGCATAAGGCCTTGGGTCCAATCCCCAGAACCACCACACACACAAAAGTTATATATATAAAAGCACAGCCAGGAGGAACTGTTGGGTTGTGTGTGTGTGTGTGTGTGTATGCATACATGTACATGTGTGCACCCATGGGTATGTGGACAGGTGGGGAGGGCAGCTGAGTTACAGTCCCAACTCCTTGGACTCCATTTGCCATTCTTCTTTCATCCCCCATACCTATCTGGTGGTAGCAGGCATTTACATTTGTGTTTCTTTTCATTCATTTCCAAATCTTTTAAAATTTTAAGGTTGGTAGATAGTGGGAAAGGCAGGAAAGGGAGTAGAAGCAGAACAGCAGGAGGAGGACATGAACATGGAGTTAAGGAATAGAGCCCCAGAGAAGGTGACAAAATTAGTTCTTAATAATTTCCTGTGTATCAATGAAGAAATTGAAGATGTAAATGACACTTTTAAAGAATTAGAGTTCTAAATGTGGCTAACATGGAATTAAGTTCACTGGCCTAACTTACCAGCCTAAATAAACTTTGAAAGTTGAAACTTGGGGACAATATAACTTCTGCAGGCTTGAAAGTCCTGGCAGAAAAATGTCCAAATTTTACTTATCTCATCTGAGTTAAAATGAAATCAAAGAGCTTAGTACAGTAGATGTTCTGTAAAATCTTTAAAAAAAATTGAAATGCCTTGACTTGTTTAATCAAGAGATCAGGAGCCTGAAAGATTACAGAGAAAGTATTTGTGAACTGTTGAAACAAATCACATAGTTACATGGATTTGATCAGGAGGATAAAGAAGCACCAGATTCTGAAGAGGAGGAGGAAGATGGAGGTGAAGATGAGGAAGATGAAGCGAAAGATGATGCTGGTCTACCTGAAGGATATGAGGGAGAGAATAAAGACAAGGAAGAGAAGGAAGAAGACAAAGCAGGCTCAGAACTGAGAGGGAGAAAAGGAAGTGGGCCTATCATACTTGATGAAAAATGAAATTTAGGATAAAGATGATTATGACTATGGTGAAGAAGGGGAAGAGGAGAAAGAAGAGGAAGAAGGAGTTTTTCAGGTTCAAAGAAGAAAGGAGATGGTGAAGATGATGGTGAAGAAGATGACTGGATCATTCTAAGACCAGATTCCCTAACATTCCTGGGTGTGCAAGAAAGTAACTGCATCTTTGTTTCTTCATGTATGATAGCTATTCCTACAAAAGATTTTATGTAACTTTTTATAGGCAAAGTGTGGTTTTGCTATTTTTGTGTTATCATTCCAATTAAGATTTAGTAACTTGTTAATGATCATATTGTATGTACAGAAAAAATTTCACTGACACTCCCATTAAGAAATTCTCATCCATTGGATTAGACAAAGGGAAACAAAGGGAAGGGAGGAGGAAGTGCAATAGGAAAGACAATAGAATTAATTGGTCACAATTTCCCTAGCCTTGTATTTGTATACACAACCAGGATAACTCCACATCATGTACAACCACAAGAGTGGGAACCTAAATAGCATAAGTTATACTTTATATGTATATTCTGCCAGAATAAATTCTACTGTCATTTATAGTTAACTAAAAATAAAAAATTTTAAAAAAAAATTTAAAAAAACAAATTAAAACAAAATTATTGTCCCTGCTGAATTACAACATAACTATTTTTGGTGCTAAAATTTTATTGTGTTCCCTAGAGATGTTTTTCTGGAATATTTTGCCATAAAATATATCTAAAGAATAAAATTTTTAAAAATAATCTAATTTTTTCTAATTCAAGTTAATTGTATTAGTAATTACAATACTAATAATTAATTCAAGCTGATTGTATTAGTAATTAGTAATTTTTAATCCATAATTAAAACATGATTGTTTTTACATAAGTGAAGTTTGGTGCATTTCAGTCATAAGATTTTTTTTTTGATATCATGGATTGAACTTAACCACAAACAACATCCCCAGCCGTTTTTTTATTTTTTGTTTTGAGACAGGGTCTCACCACGTCACTTAGGGCCTCACTAAGTTGCTGAGGCTGGCTTTGAACTTGTGATCCTCCTGCCTCAGTTGCTAGAATTACAGGTGTGACCACCATGACCAACCCAATCATAGTATTTTTAAGTTATTATAAATTAACTGAAATTACAGTCAGCTGTAATATGAAATGACAGTAGTCTCTTGAATAAGTTGATTATTTTCTTAGAGGGGATCCAGGGATCTTTAGTTTGAAGGCATTGACTTTTTTCATGGCTAAGGGTATTTGGGTGCTTTTTGTCACATAAATTAAGTTGGAAACTAGAAGCAGAATAATAAAAGTTCTATTCACGCAACAAAGTTTGTGGATTTGGGGGAGATTCTAGTCGGTAGTACAGTTCCTTGATTTTGTGGTGATTGGTTTTATTTTTGAAAGAAAAATTGCTTATGCTAAGTGCAGAGACATGCAGGTGAGCCCTTTCCTCAGGCTGCAGATCATGACATGCCAACAGTTGTTTATTTTGTTTTGTTTTAGGTGTCCATTCTTTCTCCTCTCAGCAATTTATTTATGATAACCTTTCCTTTTTGTTTCACTCCTCCCTCTCTATCCCAAAGGAAAGTTCAGAACTTGTAGATACCCAGAAAACCCTTAGTCTTTTACTTCAAATACCTTTTCAGACCCGAGTTTTAAACAAAGTGGAAAAACAGAATTTTCTGAGATATGAATATTGTTATTGATAGTTTTACAAAGCAAAATCTGCTTATCATAAATCTTGCTTGGTTGACAATATTATTAGGCTGAAAAATGGGAGGATGAAGCAGGGGAGGGTTTTGGAAGCAGCATCAGTATTCCTCAAGTCAGAATGATTGCCTGTTGATAATTTAATAAGTTCAAGTCAAATTTTTAAGTTGGCTTCCCAAATGATATGAATACCAACCCTATGCAGTATGTATAATTTTTTTAAGTAGAACCTTTAGTTATTCTTCTTATAGTTTTAAAGCATTACCAGATACAGCATTAACTAGAATATATTAGACAGTTCAAAACTATTTGGGATTCAATATTAAAATTAAGATTTATTTTCAAGTTAATGTCCACTAAAAATAGAAAAATATTTGGGAAAAGTGTGTTTCCTTCCATACATGGCTACTAAATAAAATATGAATAGATAAGTACTTTTCCCTTTTTGTCATGGAAGCTCCACATTCAAGAAATTGCTTTTTTAATCTTGGCTACCTAAAATTTTTTTTCTGTTTTGAGTATTTGTAAGGTTCTTAAAAGTTAATGTCAATAAATTAATTGAAGTTATGCCCCTCTACTGGGACACATTTGAATCACTGAATATAGTACAACTGCTGCTTGTTTTTTATTATAAAATATATGACTTGGTGTTTTAAAGTAAAAATTGAGGTTATTTATGAAGAAATTAAAACAGTTACACAACTGACTAAAATAAAACACCTGTGATAAATTTACTTGGGGGATCAGAAACTACAAAAGACTAATATTTTTCACCTAAACTTTGGGGGGGGGGGGAGCGCACCAGGGAGTGAACTCAGGAACACTCGACTACTGAGCCACATCTCCAGTCCTATTTTGTATTTTATTTAGAGATGGTCTCACTGAGTTGCTTAATGCTTCACTTTTGCTGAGGCTGGCTTTGAACTCACAATCCTCCTGCCTCAGCCTTCCGAGCCACTGGGATTACAGGCGTGCGCCAACACATCCAGCCAATTTTCTCCTAATTTTAACAATTTAAATGTCCTGCTTTATTCTCTAAGAATTATCATTACATTCAATACCAAATTCTAAAATACTTATTTTATTATTATTATTTTAGTTAATAGCTAGGGTGGAAAGTCAAGAATTTTGTTTCATTTTGTTAAAATGCTTGTTTTTAAAAGAAATCTATATATTTACTCTCATCAATCATCTTATTGAATCAAAATTAGAGTTTTTTGCTTTGAAAACAATACTTAGAACACTTCCAGATAACTTTTAGGGACTTATTTAGCTTTGTTGGTGGCATTTTCATGAAAATAAGCAAAGGAAGTTCTATTTTGTAGTTTAGGGTCCTGATTTAATGCTTTTTGTATGGCAATATGTATATAGTATGTTCAGTTCCTCAAGAATCTCTCCTTTAGAACTTTGAAGTTAATACTTTTGTGCAACTATGTTTTTAATAAAGCCATAACTATTAAAAACAAATAACAAAGCAATACCCCTGATCATTCTTTCATTATTTCTGACTTCTAATTATTTCTTTCCTGTGACTGCTATAACTTAAAGTTTTTGAAACTGAACTGCTTCAAATAAATAAAAGGTTTATTACAATGGGGGTGAAAAAAAAGCAAAGCCAGCCAGGCAATGGTGGTGTAACTTGGGAGGCTGGGACAGGAGGATTGCAAGTTCAATGCCAGACTGAACAACTTAGGAAGACTCTGCCTCAAAACAAAAAAAGGTGGGAGTGGGGCTCAAGATGTATATCAGAAGTATATCCAACTCTGGGTTGGATCCTTAGTACTGCAAATCTCAATCAATTAAATAAAAACTGTTCTAACATAAAAGAAATGTGTCATTATTGTTATAAAACTGAGAGATTTACCCTTAATTTTAGTATTTTATTGTAAACTAAGCCACTTTTCCAATTTTGATATGTATATGTTTCAGATAATTATGAAAGACCAAGACCCTTCCTTAAGAACATTGACAAGGCCCTCCCATTCCCTGTGTGTGGCACTGTTTGCAAATCTAGGAAGGAACAAATTTGGCTTTCAGGAAGCTTTCAATAATTACCAAGTACATAATGGCTGTATGTTGGTACATAATAGCTAAAGCCCAGTCTTTAGCACAAGATTTAATAATTTAGTTGCTGTTTTGCAGAATCTACAATTTGTTATTCATATCACCTCCTCTACTTTTGGAGAAGTGAGCCAAGAAATCATGCCCAAACCACAAATAGTAAAACTTAACTTTGATAAACAGAATGGTCACTAATCTTTGTAAGAAAAAAAAACTTATTACATCTTTAAGGAGAGTTACCAAAAATGCTCTGAGTTCTGACCAACTTCACTACCTCCATAGTCTAGACTGTATACCTTCCTGTGTTCTGCCATGGCACCATGCTTCCTTCACTCCTGTTAGATGGCATTATAATTGTGTTTTTTGTGGGGGAGGGGATACCAGGGATTGAACCCAGGACACTCAACCACTGAAGCACATTCCCAGAGCTTTTTTTTTTTTTTTATCTTTTATTTTGAGACAAGGTCTCACTAAGTTACTTAGGGCCTCAGTAAGTCACTGAGGCTGGTCTTCACCTTGTGACACTCCTGCCTCAGCCTCCTGAATTGTGGGGATTACAGGAGTGCACCACCAAGTCTGGCTATAATTGTCTTTATTTCTCTGTGAGAAGAGGCCTCATGGCAATCATGTTTACCATTTTATCCACAGTACCCAACAGAATATGAGAATATGGTAGATATTCAAAAAGTATCTGTGAAATGAATACAGTAATATGTAAACAAAATAACCTATCATTACTTCAGGTGATTACTATATAGTAACAAAATTCCTAAAACCATTTTTTTGGTAAGTAAGTTTCTGATTTAAGTGTATATTGGAAAAACATAACCAAGTTCCAATTTTAAAAGTTTCCCTGCACCAAAAAAAAAAAAAGTTCCATTAAGGTCAGACTGCCCTGAGAGCACAGAGCCAATTTTCTAGTTCCCTGAGGATTAAAATGTACTTTTTTTTCTTTTACAAGCATTTGAGAAAAGCATTAAAAGCTTGGTTGAGTTTCTCTGTGAGTTTGGTTCAGCTCGGGCCTCTGTAATTAAGCACTCAGTTTAACATTAAAGGTCACTACTACTGTTTTCTTCCCTTACTTTCAAGAGCTTCTTCACCCCACTACCCTGACCAGGAACCACTGCACCATAACTAATTGAAACAGTCTTTGGAGTCTCTCCAGAGGCACCTCTTATAGATAGGAATCCTTTGGAGACAACTATTTCTGAGGAGCTTCCTATTCAGTTTGAAAGCCAAAATATGCATGTGTCCAACCTAGGCAACTTATGGATGATTCCTGTGTCAATCTCTGACATCTGACCTCCAGTCCCTCTTATCTTCTTAAGAATCCCTTCCATTGTCTTCTGCTTCTTCCTTTTATAGAGTGTCCCTATAATCAATTGTCCTGTTCATTCGTCCAAGGCACCCAAGACCCATAGGTCACATATTTCTAACGTTAGGCTAATAAATATAATTTTTAAGGCAATAATCTTCAATATTTTCCTTAGAGGAAAGCAGTGCTCCATAACAAACTCAAATGAAATAAGATAAATGCTTAGTTCATCTTTTGGACCCTCTTTTTTCAACATAAAACACTTTAACATCCAAAATCAATTTCTTCATGATTTCCTATTATTGTTTGTTTGATTGGTTTTTACAGTATTGGGATTAAACCAAGGGCACTTTACCACTAAGCTACATCCTCAGTCCTTTTTATTTTTATTTTGAGACAAGGTCTCACTAAGTTGCCCAGGCTGGTCTCAAACTTGCTATCCTCCTGCCTCAGCCTCCTATGTCTCTTGGATTACAGGTGTGCACCACCATGCCTATCTAATTTTCTATTATTGTTGAGGACCTTTGCCTTATAGGAAGACTTAACCATCTATAACAGACTGCTAAGGAAGCCAAGGTTCCAAGTCCAAGACCTTATGGACCACACAGCTTCTCTCTACCCCATTAATAGAACTGAAGCAGGCCAAAGACCTTCACCCAGAAGACCCTTGCCATAATTAAGCTTCTCCTCTCATCAGAAAGATTTTTAGAGTATCAGCAGGCAGGATGTCTGAAGAAGGTATTATGGTTTGAAGGTTCCTCTCTCTTGTCAATGCCAGGTTTGCACACAAAAGACATGATAGAGTCTGCAAACTTGTTTTACAAAAGGATATTATCTCTGTTTTCTTGGTTAAAAACTTATGAAACCTGTGTCTGGTCTAGGGGATGGAACAGAGAACACTGGGCATGTGAACCTCCAAAACCCCCGCCCCCACTCATTGGGTATAAAGTTCAAAGAATTTCCAATATCTCTGTCCAGAGAATCTTTCAGGCACAAGCCACACTCTGGACCCACTGGCACAGCCAATAAACCTGCTTCCTGAAAATTCCTCGGGTGTCCAGCCTCTTCTGTCCTACTTCACAACCACATCTCAATTGTTTTTACTCATAACACTTCTTGACAAAAAATGTTTGGGTTTTTTTGTTTGTTTGTTTTTTCCTCACACCAACCAATTCTCCAACTTTCAGAATCCAATTGAATTCTGACACTGACTACCCACAGTTAGCATCTGACTCCATGGGTTTAAGAGCTCATTCCCACAAAACTCCCCCCACTTCAGATAATAGTCACAAGTCCCAGGTTGTCACCAGTAATTCCAACTGAATCATTGCTAATTTCAGGAGTTCCCACAGCCCCCTCCTCAGGTTTCATAATTTGCTAAAATGACTCACAGAACTCAGGAAAAACAATTTAGTTGTTATTACCATTTTATTATAAAGGATACAACTCAGAGCAGAGCACGGTGTCACATGCATGTAGTCCCAGTTACTCAGGAAGTAGAAGCAGAAGGATCACTTGAGCTCATGAGTTCAAGACCACCCTGGTCAACATAGCAAAACCCTATCTCAAAAAATTAAAATAATTTTTAAAAGGATACAACTCAGGAAGCATCATATGGAAGAGATGCACAGGGTAAGAAGTGGGGGAAAAGGGCACAGAACTTGCATGCCCTCTCTGGGAACATCTCTCTACCAGCACCTCCCTGTCTTCACCAACCTGGAAGCTCTTCAAACCCTCTATTTTGGGGGTCTTTGTGGAAATTCCATTGCAAAGGCATAAGTTGTTAAATCACTGGCCGTTGGTGATTAACTCAGTCTCCAGACCCTCTCCTTTTCCCAAAGATAGCAGGAAGGGAAAGGGGAGGAGAGGTCACAAAGTGCTAGTCCTCTAATTATGACTTGCTCTTTCTGGCTATCTGAAGCTAACTAGTCCCCACAACCCAGCCACCAGTTATTTCATCAGCATACAGATGATACTTCTTTATCAGTCCAGAGATGTCAAGGGTTTTAGAAACTGTGTGCAAGGAACCAAGGAGGAAGCCCAAGTATTTATTTTTATTATATCACAGCCCCCTAACTCCTACCTCAGTTATGCTATAACTACTTGTCATGGGCCAATTCTTGGCCTTAGGGATGATCTAACAATACAGCTTGGATAAATTTCACACATTCATCAGGAATATTTGAAAGTATATGTTAAAGCCCATTATTGAGAGGACAGTAGCAAAATTGTTATTTACACAGAGTGCTATAACAGTATAAAATCAGTCTTAAAATCTGAAAAATAGGGTTCACTGTATTGGTCCCAGCAGCGAATCATTAACCACTCTGGGCCTTGCTTTTCCTACCTGGTTTGTAAAATGAGAGAGAACTCATTTTAGTCTACATGTGCCTTTGAATGTCTCAAATGAGATAATATATATAAAGGTGTTTGGCTATATATGAAGTATTTTACCAAAGTATTATATGAAAGATAGGATTTCCTATTTGGTTTGCAAAAAACATTTTAAATATGATTAAATAATTATATTAACAAGAAGCTCTTCCATTATATTATCTGTTACTTATAATACTCTTATTGATATGATTTTGAAGTTACACCTTTAGCCTATTTATCTCACTTTAGTTTTGAAAAAAGGAGTCACTAACATACATTCAAAGCTCCACCTAACTTTCTGAAAACCATTGTGCTTTAGAATACTGAGCAGCAGACTCTTAAGCTTTTGAAGTATTTAAATGTATAATTTTATTTCATAACTGGGAGATACTTTCCAAATCCTTGGAAATTTCCTGATTGGTACACTAGATTAAGAAGTAAGGGATGAAGGGATCTGGGAATCACTGAGGTTTCTGGCTCAAGCATCTGGATACACAAAGATACAGTTTATCAAGATGGGAAATCATGGAAAGGAACAGATTCATAGATGGGACAGCAAGTGCTCCACTTCGGATAAACTGATTTTGAGATGTGTGACATCTCTGTATGCAGATGTCAAATAAATACCAATAAGTAGAATTCTGGAGTTTGGAGGCATTATTCACAGAGATAAAATCTGCACCATCACTGTTTTGCTGTCACCTAAATACATTTTTATGACAGATCAATTTCATCATTGTACTTTCCAAACATATTCACCATGAGATTGTTGCCTAAATTTTGAGCATGAACTTGACAGTATGAAAACCTTTTAAAGGGACTTGCAGAGCAACCTTTAACAAATCAATTGTATCATTCAGTTGAGGACCCTCTCCCAATTTAAGGTTAATTGTGCACCTACCATGTGACAGGTTAAATTTTTCACAAGTATTATTATATTTTCATAACAACTGCAAAGTAGCTCTATTACTCTGTAATCTACAAATGAAGAAGCCAAGACTTATATTTTAAGCAGCTTTCTCAAGTCTGTATAGAGCACCACACCCTGGTTAGTAAGTGATAGAGTCAGGACTAGAAGCCAAGTGTGTCTGACCATCTAATCTTTTACTACATTCTTGTTTATCGTTTTGAACTATTGTTTTGCATAATATGACAATCTAAAGTGTCAGCAGTATTTTCTTTCCCTAGAATATGAAATACAATTCCCTTCCCTAAGTCTCCCTCCCTTGCCTTTCCCATCAGGGTTTCCTTCCTTCCTTCCTCCCTCCCCTTTCCTTAAATAGTTTCTGAGAGATACATAGGAAAGATGAATAAGATTTAATTCTTCCCCTGAAGTTGGCAAAACCAAGCTTTCTTAAAAGCACTGTTAGGTATGCTCATAACTGTGAGCTACATAGAGAAAACACTCTCCTGAGCAATGCTGTCTTCAGTAGAAAGGTCATTATAATTTGATGGATGGGAATGAACAATTCCTTCAACAGCTGCTATATTCATTAATTACTGAAGTAGGTTCAGCTATGACGGAAAAACAGTCCTCTCAGGCATCATCCTGTTACTTGTGCAAAAACAACTGACACACCCTTCACATGGCCTTTGTGATCTCATTTTATTAGGGTGTAAGCCAGTTCCAAAATAAGGAACTGTGCAAGTAAATGTGCAAGTTAGAGACTGCCAAACGAATTTCAAAGTTGGTCTGAAAATTGTTTTTTAAAATATTTTCTTGTAGACTCCCACTCTAAACTTTCCAAAATGCAGAGAGAAGTTCATTTAGCAAATTATTTCTCTTTTAGAGCCATTTGTTGACACCATACTCAAGTGCTAGGAGAAAGAAGAAACATGATGAGAAATAATTTGTTATTTTAAATCTTCCAATAAGATAGTAAGAAAGACACTGTTAATAAACTATACAAGATTTGGCATAGTCCTGCAACTGTTCCTCCATGTTCATGAATGGTGAGGCTTTTGTGTGTCAATAGATATTTGACTTGGTTTCCATTTTTGGCCATTATAAACTGCTCTACTATGAATGAAGTATTTTCTTTCACCACAGGTCTCCCAATACAAATGTACAAAAATTCGCTTTTTAAAATAGTTTAAGAGTATATTTTAGTTAGCTTTTTGTCACTGTGACCAAAATACCCAGAAAGAACAACTTAGAAGAAAAAAAGTTTATCGGGGTGGGGGGGGGGGTGTTTCACAGTTTCAGAAGACTCAGTCCATAGATGGCTAACTCCTTTGCTCTGGGGCAAAGGGGGAAGTGCCCAGTGAAAGAAAGCTGCTCAGTTCATGGTGGAGTCAGAGAGCAGAAAAAGAGAGAGGGGAGGAGAAGGGCAGCAAGAAGAACATTACTTCCAGAACATGTCCCCAGTGACCCACAACCTCCAGTCATGCCCCACCTACCTACAGTTACCATCCCATCAGTCCATTCAAACTAAGATGGACTGGTCAGGTTACAGTTCTTATAATCTAATCATTTTACCTCAGAATATTCCTGTATTAAAATGAGTTCTGAGGGGATACCTCATATCTAAACCATAACATTCTGTCACTGGCCCCCACAAGCTCATGTCTGTCTCATAATGCAAAATATATTTAGTTCATCTCCAAGAGTTCCATAGTCATGGGCTAGGGATATAGCTCAATTGGTAGAGTGTTTGCCTCATATGCACAAAGCTCTAGGTTCAATCCCCAACACCACCAAAAAAAAAAAAAAAAAGAGTTCCAATAGTCATAACAGTTCCAGCATTGCCCAAAACTCCAGTTCAAGTCTCCTCTGAGACTCAAAGAAAATACTTGCTGTGAGCCCCTTTAAAAATCAAAACAAGTAGCCGGGTGCGGTGGCACAAGCCTGTAATCTCAGCACTTAGGGAGACTGAGACAGGAAAATTGCGAGTTCAAAGCCAGCCTCAGCAACGGTGAGGCACTAAGCAACTCAGTGAGACCCTGTCTCTACATAAAACACAAAATAGGGCTGGAGATGTGACTCAGTGGTCGAGTGCCCCTGCGTTCAATCTCCAGTACCAAAAAAAAAAAAAAAAAAAAAATCAAAACAAGTTATACATATCAAATATACAGTGGCACAGAATAAATATTCCCATTACAAAAGGGAGGAATAGTGGAATACCAAGAAGAGATGCAGCCAAAGCCAGACCGAAACCCAGCTGGATAAACAGGCCCCATAGCTCTGCATACAGCATCCAGGACACATGCCTGTGACATGCTAGCTATTTCCAAAGGGCTTGGGCAGCCCTGCATCTTTGGCCTTGTTGGTGCCAGCACACATGGGCTCTCTTTTAGCTTGATTCTTTCCTCAGTTAGCTGCTTTTCTTGGCAGACAGTACTCATTAATGGAATCTCTTAATTTCTGAGGTCTCCATTCCAGCTTCACCTTCACCTTCACAGCTTCACACTTCTCAAGGGCAACCCACAGGAACTCTGACCCTGCTATGCTTTGCCTGGCTTCCAGGCCTTCCTCTGAAATCTTGATAAAAGCCTCTATGACCCTTAAGCATTCTGCATTCTTGCAGAACCAGTACTATGTGAATGACACCAAGGTTTGCCACCAGCTCACTCAGCACTTGGGCCCTTTGGCAAGGCTTCAGTAGCCTCTGAGGGCCTGTGTGTGGCTCAGCATAATGAAACAACTTCCTAGGTCCCCTGTGCAACCAGGGTACCTCTGCGATTGGTCTTAGCTTTTCATGCACTTTTCTTGTCAAACTGCAAGTTTTTAAATTTCTTTGACGCTATTTTCTGCTCCTGATTCTCATAGTAAACCTGGCAGAAGTCTGCCATTAAATATCCATGCCACTAAATGCTGTGCTGCCTTGAAATTTCTTCTGCCAGGTTAGTCAATCACTCTTAAATTCAGCCCTACACAAAGTCTCAGGACATGGGCAAACTGTAGCCAAGTTCATCGTCAGACCATAACAAGTGGCGTCTAGTCCAATTCACAATAGAGTTCTCATTTCCCTCTGAAATCTCATGAGCACATCCAGCATTCCAATTGCCATTCTAGTCTTGAGAGTTCCCACAAGAATTGCCCATTTGGTGCTACTTACAACATTTAAACGTCTCCAGCTTGCATCTTTGTTTTTCAAAATCTCTCCTGAAAACCATTTCCAAAGGCTTCTGAACCACATGTTCAGGTTAGTCATGGTAATAACCCCACTTTCTGCTTTAGTTAACTTTTTGTTGTGACCAAAATACCAGACAAGAACAACTTAAAGAAGGAAAAGTTTAATTGGGCCCTATAGTTTAAGAGGTCTCATTCCATAAATGGCAAACTCCATTGTTCAAGGCTCAAAGTGAGGCAGCATATCCTGAGGGAGGGGCCCAGTAAAGGAAGGCTACTCCTCTCATGATAGGGCCAGGATATGGGTAATTGAGAGGAATAGAGATGAAGGGGCCACAGAAAGAAAAACTCTTTCAAGATGTACCCAATGACCCACCTCCTCTAGCTATGCCCCACCTGCCTACAGTTACCACCCAGACAGTTAATTCAAACTAAGATGGACTGATTAGGTTACAGTTCTCATAATCTAGTCACTTACCCTCTAAATATTCCTGCACTAACAGGAGCTTTTGGAAGGCTCTCATATCCAGGCCATAACAAAGTTGGATGGCTGAATCATGGTGTACAAGAATTTTTATGACACAGTTTTCCTAGGTGGTTATACTCATTTGCACTCCCACTCAATGTATATGGGGTTTTTTGTGTGTTCCATATTCTCACCAACACTATTTAATTTTAGACCTTTTAATTTTTGCCAGTCTCATTAATGGGGTGACATCAGATTATATTGTGATTTAAATTTGCATTTCCTTAATTATTAATGATTTAGAACATTTTAATAGGTTAATGGGCCATTCAGATTTCCTCTTCTATAGAATGCCCTTTGAAGTTTATGCTCATTTTTCTATTGAATTTTACTAATTGATATGTAGAAGTCATGTGCATATTCTAAGTACTGACATTTTGTCAATAATATGGATTGCAAATGTTTCTTTCCAGTTAGTGCCTGTATTTTCATTCTTTACATTGTCTTTTGGCAAACAGAAATTTGTAATATATCTCAATTTATTATCATTTCCTTTATAGTTTGTTCTTTTGAAGAAATCCTCCCACAAATTTTATTATGTCAATTAAATATAAAATTAGAGAAATACAAATGGAAAATAAAAAAGAAATAGTCTTGGGGGATCCAAGATGGCAGCATAGACAGACGATGCGTTCCTAGTCCCTCTATGACCTGGGATTAAAGCAGTGGGAATACTGTTTCTCCATGAGTTATTAGAGGACCCCTGACAGCTACCTCCACTCAGGAATTCCAGCCGTGTGCCTGCGCAGGTCTCCAAGACCCAGTATTTGTGCTGGACCCTGGTCACTCTCCTGAGCAGGATGTCTGGTCACCCACCCAAGCAGGACCCCTAGGGATGTTTCTACACAGGACCTCTGCTCCTGCACAGCACCCTTGGCTGCTGCTCTCCTGTGGACCTCCATCTACCATGGAGCTCCCCCATTCGCCTGCACCTGGGGACACTGGACAGGATCTAGAGTCAGCCTCCTACTTCAACACAGCATGCCACAGAGCTGCATCTCCGAACACTTCACCCAACGATATCACCTGGCCCGCCCTACATCCTATCTCTGAAAGCACATGCCTCCGTTGTGGGACACCTTCATCACCATCTTGGAATTGATGGAGGAGATACGAGTAAACAACAGACAGCCCCACCTACTGCATGAGAAAGGAAGGAATCCTTTTTATTTACCTTGAGATTTTTTTTCTATTATCTTTTTTTTTTTTTTCATTTTTCTTCTTTTCTCCCTCTCGCTCTTTTCCCGCCCTCACATCCCCAACATTTGTGAAACCAAGTATTTTTCATGCATTAGGCAACTGAGGACTGGGATACCTCATTAGTATATTACAGTTGTATTATATTATCTCATATCTACTATTTTTACATGTTTTATTTTTCTTAATGTTTCCTTGTTTGTTGTACTCTATTTTCTTCCTACTTGTCTTCCCCAAATCCCATTCTCTCTTTTCTACTACTAGCCTACTTCTTTTGGATTCCTCTTTCATGCTTTCTAAGATCTAATAACTCTATATCCTCACTTCCTACCTCCATAACATCTCATCCTACACCCCACCCCCAGTTGTCCCTAGTCCACCAGCAGAAACTGTAGACCTTTTTGCAAACCTATTGTTTATATAGTAGATACTAATTGAACTCATAATTTCTGTATATTGTGACAAAGCTGTAAATGTCCTATTAGGAGCTACTTGACTTAAAGTTATATATTGTTTGTATTGGGATTTGTTAATATTGGTTTCTTCCTTAAAGAAGAGCTATTAAAACCCTTCAGGGAGTCTATAAACCTATAGGATAAAGACTAACACCTCAGATTCACAGTGCTAAGAGGGAAGACATATGAACAACATGAAAAAAATAAGGGAAGAAAGTGCCCAAACAAATCAAGATACTACATTATTAGAATCCATGGTCAGCACAGCAGAAGAAATGTCAGAGAAGGAGTTCAAGATGTACATAACTAGAATGTTCTGTGAATTAAAGAATCATATAAGAGAGCAAACAAAAAAAACATTTTGATAAAGAGCTACATTGGCAAACATAGGAAGCAAAAGATTACTTCAATAAAGAGATGGAGATTCTGAAAAGGAATCAAACAGAAATCCTCAAAATGACATAAACAATAAACCAAATTAAAAACTCAACAGAAAGCATCATCAACAGATTAGATCACTTGGAAGACAGAACTTCAAGCAATAAAGACAAAATATTCAATCTTGAAAACAGAGTTCACTACACAGTAAAGATGGTAAGAAACCATAAGCAGAACATCCAAGAATTATAGGATAACATGAAAAGACCAAACTTAAGAATTATTGGGATAGAGGAAGGCATAGAATTTCAAACAAAAGGAATCAACAATTGACTCAAAATAATATCAGAAAAATTTCCAAACATGAAAAATAAACTATATAATCAAATACAAGAGGCTTACAGGACACCAAATGTACAAAATCACAACAGATCTACACCAAGGCACATAATAATGAAAACACCTAGAATTCAGAATAAAGAGACAATCTTAAAAGCCACAAGAGGAAGGAATCAGATTACATATATGGGGAACCAATTAGGATCTCTGCAGACTTCTCAACCCAGACCCTTAAAGCTAGAAGAGATTGGAACAACATATACCAAGCTCTGAAAGACAACAGATGCCAACCAAGAATCATATATCCAGCAAAACTAAATTTTAGATTTGATGATGAAATAAACAAAATTTAAAAGAATTTACAGTGAGAAAGCCTGCATTACATAGCATTCTTGGCAAAATATTCCATGAGGAGGAAATGAAAAACAACAATGAAAACCTGCAAAGGGAGGAACTACACTAAAAGAAAGGCCAATCAAAGGAGAAACCTAATCAAGATAAAAACTAAAAACAAACCAAAATGTCTGGGAATACAAACCATATCTCAATAATAACACTGAATGTCAATGGCCTAAACTCAGCAATTAAAAGACACAGACCAGCAGACTGGATTTTAAAAAAGACCCAACAATATGCTGCCTCCAAGAGCCTCATCTCCTAGGAAAACACATCTACAGATGGAAGGTGAAAGGATGGAAAAAAAGTAATCACTCATATGGACTGACTAAACAAGCAGAGGTTTCCATCCTCATATCAGATAAAGTAGACTTCAAACCAAAGTTAGTGAAAAGGGATAAAGGAGGTCATTTCATACTGCTTAGGGGAGTCATACCTCAACAAGACATAACAATCTTAAATATCTATGCCCCAAACAATGGGGCATCTATGTATGTCATACAAACCCTTCTCAACTTCAAGAATCAAATAGACCACAACACAATAATACTGGGTGACTTTAACACACCCCTGTCACCATTGGATAGATCTTCCAAACAAAAACTAAATAAAAAAACTACAGAACTCAAGAAAACAATCAATAATCTAGACGTAACAGACATATATAGAATATTCCATCCTTCAACAAGCGAATACACTTTCTTCTCAGCACACATGGATCCTTCACCAAAATAGATCATATGCTATGCCACAAGCTATTCTTAAGCAAATAAAAAAAAATAGAGATACTACTCTGCATTCCATCTAACCATAATGGAATAAAATTAGAAACTAATGACAGATTAAAAAAGAGAAGCTACTGCAACACCTGGAAACTCAATCATATGCTACTGAATGACACATGGATAACAGAAGACATCAAGGAGAAGATAAAAAATTCCTAGAGGTAAATGAGAACTCTGATGCAACATATCAAAATCTCTGGGAAACAAGGAAGGCAGTGCTAAGAGGAAAGCTCACTGCACTAAGCTCAATTATTAAAAGAAGAAAAAGTCAACAAATCAATGAATTGACACTAATTTTAAAGCCCTAGAAAAAGAGGAACAAACCAACACCAAAAGAAGTAGAATACAAGAAATAATTAAAATCAGGGCTGACATCAATGAAATTGAAACAAAATAAACAATTCAAAAAATTGACAAAACAAAAAGCTGGTTCTTTGAAAAAATAAATAAAATTGATAAGCCCCTAGCCACCCTAACAAAAAGCAGGAGAAAGAAAATCCAAATTACTAATGGTGAAACCCAAATTCATGATGAAAAAGGAAATAAAATAGAAAACCCTGAAGACACCGAAAAATTTCAAGAAGCATATGACCTACCCAAACTGAACCAGGAGGACATACACAACTTAAACAGATCAATTTCAAGCAAGGAAATAGAAGAAGCCATCAAAAGCCTACCAACCAAGAAAAGCCTGGGACCAGATGGATTCTCAACTAAGTTCTACAAGACCTACAAAGAAGAATTAATACCAATACTCTTCAAATTATTCCACAAAAGAGAAAAGGAGAGAACCCTTCCAAATTCATTCTATGAGGCTAGTATCGCCGTGATACCAAAACTAGACGGTGACATATCAAAGAAAGGAAAGTTCAGACCAATATCTCTAATGAACATAGATGCAAAAATTCTCAATAAAATTTTGGCAAATCACATACAAAAACATATTTAAAAAATACTGCACCATGGGCGGATCCAAGATGGTGGCCTAGACAGACACTGTGTTCCTAGTCTCTCCAAGATGGGGGATTAAAGTAGTGAAAATACTTTTTCTCTGTGAGTTATTAAAAGACCCCCAACAACTGCCTCCATGCAGGAATTCCAGTCATGTGCCCACATGGGTCACCAGGCTCCAGCATTTGCACAGGACCCTATGGCCTGTGCAGGACCTGCTCCAGCATCCACACACTACGCAGGACCTCAGATTGCCCACTCACGCAGGACCTCTACCTATAGCTCCCACATCAGACCCCTGGCTCCCATGCAGGACTGCTGGCTGATGCTCCTGTGTGGACCTCCATCTATCAACGTGAAACTTCCCCATTTGCCTACACCTGGGAACACTGGACAGGATCCGGAGTGAACATTCTACTTCAACACAACACACCACAGAGTGGCATATCTGAATATGTTGTCCATCGCCACCACCCAGCCTGGCCCCTACAACCTATCTCTAAAAACAGATGTCTCCATTTTGGGACTCCTCCATTGCCATCTTGGACCTGAGCAGAGAGATACCATTAAACAACAGACAGCCCCACATTACTGGATGAGAAGGGAAGGAATCCTTTTTATTTACCTTGAGACTTTATTTTTCTTCTATTATCTCTTTTCTTTTCTTTTCTTCCTTTTTTTTTTTCTTTTCCCTCTCTCACTCTTTTTCCACCCTCACATCTCCAAATTTGTGAAACCAAGTATTTTTTATGCATTAGACTACTGAGGACTGGGATACCTCATTAGTATATTACAGTTGTATTATATAGTCTCATATCTGCTATTTTTACATGTTTTCTTTTTCTTAATTTTTATGTTTCCTTGTTTGTTGTGCTCTATTTTCTTCCTACTTACTTGTCTCCCCAAATCTCTTTCTCTCTTTTCTATTACTAGCCTACTTCTTTTGGACACCTCTTTCACGCTTTCTAGGATCTAATAACTCTATATCCTCACTTCCTACCTCCATAACATCTCATCCTACACCCCACCCCCACTTCTCTCTAGTCCACCAGAAGAAATTGTAGACCCTTTTGCAAACCTATTGTTTATATAGTATATACTAATTGAACTCAAAATTTCTGTATATTGTGACAAAGCCATAAATGTCTTATTAGGAGTTACTTGGTCTAAAATTATATATTATTTGTATTGAGATCTGTTAATACTGGTTTCACCCTTAAAGGAGAGGTATTGAAACCCTCTAGGAGATCTATAAGACAATGTTTGAGTGTGCTTTTTTCACATCCTCACCAGCACTTATTGATGCTTGTATTTTGGATAGCTGCCATTCTGACTGGCATGAGATGAAATCTTAGAGTAGTTTTGATTTGCATTTCTCTAATTACTAGAGATGTTGAACATTTTTTCATATATTTGTTGATCAATTGAATGTCTTCTTCTGAGAAGTTTCTATTTAGCTCCTTAGCCCATTTATTGATTGGGTTATTTGTTTTTTTGGTGTTTAGTTTTATGAGTTCTTTACATATCCTGGAGATTAGTGCTCTATCTGATGTGCGTGTGGCAAAGACTTGTTCCCAGAATGTAGGCTCTCTGTTCACCTCATTGATTGTTTCTTTTACTGAAAAGAAGCTTTTTAGTTTGAATCCATCCCATTTATTGATTCTTGCTTTTATTTCTTGAGCTTTAGGAGTCTTGTTAAGGAAGTCGAGGCCTAATCCAACATGATGGAGATTCGGGCCTACTCCTCCCTCACTTAGGCGCAGGGTCTCTGGTCTAATTCCTAGGTCCTTGATCCACTTTGAGTTGAGTTTTGTGCATGGTGAAAGATAGGGGTTTAGTTTCATTTTGATGCATATGAATTTCCAGTTTTCCCAGCACCATTTGTTGAAGAGGCTATCTTTTCTCCAGTGTACAATATCATGCTGTTTTTATTATTATTACCTTTGTAATATAATTTAAAGTCTCCTGCTTTGTACTTCTTGCTAAGGATTGTTTTGGCTATTCTGGATCTCCACTGATTTTTTTAAAATTTCCATAGAGGTATGGATTTCTTTCTTATCTTTCTATTCTGTTCCATTATTCTTCCTGTACTTGAATAAATAGCTATATAAATCTTTATATCTAGCATATAATTCCATATAATTCTTCACAATAATGTCTTCAAATCAATATTCATGGATTTGAAGACATTAGTTATTTAGGTTTTCTTTAATTTCTTTCAATAAAGGTTTAAAACTTCTGACATAAAGTACTTGGATACTTCTTTTTAGGTTAGGTTCCTTGTCACTTAATATTTTAAGTGCCATTATTTTAAATAATAATTTTAAATTTTGTTAAAATACATTTTCTATTGCCACTATAGAGAAATGTGATGACTTTTTGGTATATTGATATCATATCCACTATCCTTGATAAACTTTAAACTTTCTTGTTAATTCTAATAATTTACATGTTGACTAATTTTTCAATCTTATACATTTTATTCTTTTTCTTTGCCATACCACACTGGCTAGGACCTTCAGTACAATATTGAAAGAACAATGATGACAGACTTTCTTCTTGTTTCTGATCTTCATATGAATGCTTTCAACCTTGCAACACTGTCTTATACCAATATTTAAAACTGAAGAAAACTTAGGAGACTGAGGCAGGAGGACTGTGAATATAAAGCTAGCCTTAGCAACTTAGTGAGGCCGTAAGCAACTCAGCAAGGCCCTGTCTCCAAATAAAATATTAAAAAGCACTGGGAATGAGGCTCTGTGGTTAAGCATCTCTGAGTTCAATCCCAGGTACCTAAATATATAAATAAATAAATAGGAAGAAAACATGCTGCTAAATAAAGTTGTTGTCCAGGATCAGAAGGCATCTAAGTGGATTGAACCCAGGATTGAACACTGATCCAAGACCCATGTTCTTTTTATCAATTTGTATCAGTGTGTGTGTGTGGGGGGAGCTTCTTGTGAAAATCACTGTAGACATAACAAGGTAATAAATTTGGACTTTTGAAAATCTTAATAAAACCTAAAGCCTTCGAGTTCTGCTAGAACTTCAGAAAATCCTGGGTATCATTCCAAAGGGCAACATGGATTTGATCCTTCCTTAAAATCATTTGAAGGCTCCCTGCTGCTCCCAAGGATAAAATCTCAATTCTCAACAGGCTACCCTTCCAAATTTATTTCTACCTATCCTATCTCCAAATACCTTCAACTCTGGGATAGTGATCCTTTTCCAAACTTGTCATATAATTTCATGGGCTATGACAGTGAGCATTTGTCCTTCCCCTTGTTCTATAAGATTGTTAACCATTCATTCATTAAACCAAACAAATATTTTCATAGAAACAGAGTCAACAGTTTGTGGAGAGAGAGAAAGAGAAAGAGAGGGAGATAAAGACAGGATTGTTAAGGAATTGGTTCATATGATTATGGAGGTTTAGTGAGTCTAAAATTTGATGGGGGAGGCCAGCAGGCTAGAGACTCAGGTAAGAGTCATGTTTGGAGTTCAAAGGCAGTCTCCTATAGAATTCCTTCCTATTGAGGGGAGAGAGTCTTTGTTTCATTGTCTTTCAACAACTGGATAAGGTCTGCCCACATTATGGAGAAAAATATCTGCACAATGTGGCCCAGCCAAATTGACAAATAAAATTAATCATCACATTTCTTACCCTTTCTCTCTTCCCTACATCCTTGAATGGATTTGCTTGTTTGTTTGTTGTTTACAAAAAGAGAACCTGAGTAGGAGCAGAGTAAGAAAAACATGTATTAAGTCAGTCATCTGATTCTCTCTTCATCCAGCTTAAGTTGAGAGGATGGACTCAACTCTTCACCCTGTCTAACTTTGAAACCGCAACAAACAATATTCAAGTAATTCCCTCAGAAGCTCAAAGGAGTTGATAAAGTTGTTTGGAGTTTTGTTTATTTATTTAAAGTGCCTACATAGACTATCTATGTAGAATTAAATTAAATTTTAAAAATTTAATTTTCAACCTAGAATAATAAAAATAATAGAAAGTGATTATTAAAGTCCTATAAAAAATAATCTGAGGGGCTGGGGTTGTGGCTCAGTGGTAGAGCACTTGTCTAGCATGTGTGAGGCACTGGGTTCGATCCTCAGCACCACATAAAAATAAATAAAAATAATCAGTTGTCCATCTACAACTAAAAAAAAATTTTTTAAAAAGAATCTGAAAAAATATATTAAATACAAAATAAGAGGGCTCTTCTGGGGATAATGAGAGCAGATACATGTTTGTTTTTCTAAATCTCTCGTCCACACAAATGAAGAGATACACAAAATGAAATGTATCCTCTTGTAACATCATATAAAATATTTTCTCCAAGATGGGCATAAAGTTCAACTAACCCACAAAAAAATACTAATCAATAAAGTTTCAAGAGTGCAAATACAACATACAAATCTGAATTTTTCTCAGCGAAGTTGAGTATTTCCTCATCAGAAGAGTTTATACTACCATCTAGTGGTTCATTTCTGGAAAAGACATTTGTACTCTATTTCAACTAGACAATCTAGTAGATATAAATAGACCACTTTGTCCTGATGGAAAAGAGGCTAAGATCAATAAAACACTTGACTATACAATGAGACCATGGTGGACAGACCATTGTATTAAAAGTCTTGAGATCTGAGTTCTAGCTATGCTATCTACTGTTCATAGAGATCAATTTATCATTTGGATGAGTCAGTTTACTTCTCCAAGCTTGTTTCTCATTTGTAAGATTAAATTATTACACTAGATTGGTGTTTTTGACATATCAAGTTATAATATACTAGTCATATAATCAACTTAATGGGTTATGATGAGATTTTTAAAATTTAAGTATAACAAAGCCACATACTTTGCTATATCATGATTCTAGGCTTTATGTTTTCATTTGCAACAAGACTATAGAAAATGACTGGGGAAGGAAGTCAAAGAACAGAATATGCACTAAATGGTAATCGGTACTGCTACCAAAAAAGGAAACTGATCCAAAAGTACACCCTACACATAAGGCCAAGACTGAAGTATGAAAAGGAAACCTACAACTCAGGATTACCTAAGCATCCCGGGCTCTTATTGGAAAGCAAGTACCAGGTTGCTGATGTTATTGATAAGAATACCACTATGTTTAGGGATGGCTCAGGAACTGGCAGAAACAGTAGAAAGTTGTAAAACATATGGATTTAAGGAAACAAGACAATGACAAACAAGGGTTAAAGCAACATCTAGAGCACCCTAGAAAGGGAAATAATTCACATAAAAGCAACATGGTTGGAGCAAAAGGGAAAGGCTCAGGGATGTTAGTTATATGTACCATTTTGGCCATAGGTATGATAAAATAGAAAAATAGTTTCACACTAGTTGGCAAACAGCAACTGCACTAAGCCTGCAAAGTGTTCCCCTTTTCTCACCTTGCTCCCTCCTACTCTCTCCCTGGAGGACCCAGATCACCCTACAATCAAACCTATAAAGGAGGAAAATGCAGACCAGAAGAAGGCTTCCTGGACCCAGATGTAGGTACCATGCAATCTGATTGTCAGCCCAAGCATCATCAGTTATTCAAAAACTTTAATGTTCCAGAAAGTCTTAACCTGCATTTTGGATGTATGTGCACCTGTCAGATGCACTAGACTGCCTGCAGATGACCAAGTTCACAAACATCTTTGCATCAGTAACTCAACTGCTTAATGGCTTTATGAATGAGTGCACAGATTTCTAAGAGGTCATGGAAAGGTTTTCATCCAGAGGCACATTTCTAATTTGAGGCAACTTGAAAGTTCTCTGGTATAAATACCTATTCTTTATATCCTT
This sequence comes from Geosciurus inauris, assembly GCA_004024805.1. Classification (NCBI taxonomy): domain Eukaryota; kingdom Metazoa; phylum Chordata; class Mammalia; order Rodentia; family Sciuridae; genus Geosciurus; species Geosciurus inauris. Next base: position 11,285 of record PVHX01006616.1, on the reverse strand, counting down.
TCTGAGTCTATGAGACTTCTGTACTATCTACCAACCTAACTAAGCCTAACAAAGTAAAACTGTTTGGCTCAGGACCTCCTGTTAAAAATGGAAGGTTGAACACAAGAATTTAACTTCACAACTTCCAGTAAGATCACTCAAATGAGAACAGAGGGACTTCTACACTTTTAAGGCATAACTTATAGGACAAAGAGATCAGGAAAAGAGACAACCACCACAAAAGTGACAAAGCTATAAAATAGATCAAAGACTAACAACATACTTGGAAGACCTGAGAAATTTGGATCTTAAGCTGATAATGAAGAAAATTAAGAACCAAAGCACATCACATTGCATAACCATCAAAAAAAGATCAGGACCTAACAGCACCAGGTATCTCTAGAAGTAGATGGTGTAAAAGTGGGACTTAAAATGTTGGTTGAAAATCAAATGAAAGCAAAATTTTTCTATTAAAAGATGGAGTTAGTTTAACAAAACCACATGAATATCTTTTTATTTATAAATTCAACTAATATTCAAAGAAATAAAAACAGCAAGATATAATTTTCTTTCATTAAACTGACAAAGACTAATGATAATACTGAGTGTTAAGGCACAAGAAGATAAGCTCTTTCACATTCTACTAGTGGAAGGTATATCCCCAATTTCATTCTGGAGCTCATACATATCAAAAATCTTAAAATGGAACCCAGCCATTCTACTTCATTTATCTTATGGAAATTAGAATAGATATGCAAAGATCTAATTAAATAAATTTATAGTAAGCACAAAGAAAATCTGGAAACAACCTAAATGCCCAAATAATGACAGATTGAGCACTGATATATTTATTCAATGAAATATCATTGAGTTGAATATTTTGTTTGCCCTTTGCAACATTGATCTTCACCCTTCTCTGCTTTTTCCAGTCTGTCATCCTGCTCTGTGACATTGAAGGCTAATCTTTATAGATCGTACCGAACTGGTTCCCTTACCCTCTGACTTCAGGTTCGGTTTAGCAGATAGAAAGTGTCAGCAAAAAATGCATCAGCAAAATCATTAAAGGGTGGAAGGAAAGAGGGCAGGTATTCAGTCCTGCTCCTTCCCTGCTGAGCTAGTTTGGCAGTGGCTATATTCCATCTCTCAAGCAGTTTCTCTAACCATTCTCTCTTGTACCCATTCAGGCCTATGGATAGTAATGGCTTCCCTAATGCTAGCCCCAGCTGCCACATCACTCCTTAAACCTTTGAAAACCGTCTTTAATTATTTCTTGCTAGGATCCTAACCATGCTACCATTGTGGATCAGGTTTCATTGCTATATTACAAAATACTGTATGGGTTTACCATAAATTTATTTAGTCAATACCCTACTGAAGAGCATTTAAATTGTTTATAATATTATTAAGGAGTCTGACTTCTGGCCAAAACCTATGTGTGATCTTTGAGGCCCAACCACAGACAATTACAAAGACTTTACCTGTCAGACCTCATGGGAAAATCTGCCCTACCATACCAGACTTGGTGCACAGCCAAAGCACTGCAGTCTCATAACCAGGAGTTATGGTCAAGGACTCAGGCACCCCATAGCCAGCCATGCTCTTTTACATATCTGCATTCCTCACCCAGGTACCTCAACTTGGAGGCTCTTTATCAGAGGTCTTCCACTGACAGAAGCCTTTCTCAGCCACCTCCACTGAGACCTTCTTATGGAGAGAAGGGAGGGACACTTGAGGACACTTTTCTCCACTCACATTCAGCACTCAGTGCTTTGCCACTCACTCCTAGCTTCTTCCCTTTTCTCTCCTCCAGCCCCTGGAACCATAAGAACCTTTTATTCAGGACTCCCTTGGCAATGAGACAACCTTACATCTGACAAAGACTAATGATAATACTGAGTGTTAAGGCACAGGAAGATAAGCTCTGTGTTGATCAACCTAACCTCCACCTGGTACTGTTTGCTAGGGAAGAAGGAAACACAGGGTGCTTGTGCTTTCTCTAGGGTAGTATCTTGTACATACTACAGCAATAGGTGATTAAGGGCCTATTACTTTCACTGGAAAGATCAGTTCTCTCCAGCTCAATTTAGCTCTTGACACTTTTTATTACAAACATTGCCACAATAAATAATCCTGTATATGCACACTATCTCATAAGTGAGAATATACAGTAAAACAAATTCTTAGAAGTACAATTGTTGGTCAAAGTATAAATGCATGATTTGGCAGGTATTGCCTAATTTCTCTCCATATAGATTAGAACAATCTATTGTCTCCTAGCATCATATGAGTGCTGCTTGATAACATACGATTGTCATTTTATTTTTTGCAGATCAAATGAAAAACGGTCTCTCAGTATAGCTATAGTAAGTAACTGTATTCACTTAACAGGAGTAAGGTAAGTATTTAATCATATGTTTAAAAAGTTGTGGGATAGGGGAGTGGCTGGGGATATAGCTCAGGGGTAGAGTTTGCTAGCATGTGCAAAAGGCTCTGGGTTCAATCCCCACAAAGGAAGAAAGGTAGGAAGGAAGGAAGGAACAAACGAACGAACGAACAAAAGAATGAACAAAGGACCAAAGGAAAAAAGAGAAATAAGCTCTTTACTAATAAGGAACAATCTCTAAGAAATCATTTTAAATAAATAAAGCAAGGAACAAAAATAGTGAATATGCTAGCAGTTGTGCATAACAAAGGGGGAAAGTTACATGCATGCATATCTGTTTATATCTGCAAAGAATATCTCCAAAACACACTGGAAACTGATAGTCCTAAATCCTTGGGGGATGTGAAGGATCTGCAGTATGAATAGGAGAGAGAATTTTCATTGCATATGCTTTTGTACCTTGAGTTTTATGTCTTGCGAATGCTTTACGTATTTCCCTACCATGAATACCCCCAAAAAAGGATAATTTTTAAAAATAAAAATGCTTTTAAAATACTCTTAAATCATTGTAAAAGAATGTATATTTAATGACACAAGAAATGTTCATGATAAACTGCTAAGAGAAAATGACAGGTTATAAAACAGAAATGTCTATACAATCTAAATCTAGTAATCATATATGCGTAGGGGAAAAAAGACTTGTAGGGTATAATCAAAAGCTTCAACAATAATTTTCTCTGAGTAGAGGATTTTACCAGTTACTTTCACTTTCCTTTCTGTGTTTTTTCCTATTTTCCAAAATTTCTGCTTTGAAAATGTATTATTTTTGAAGCAAAAAGAAACATTAGCTTCAAGAAGTTACATAGGAATAAAAATGACAAAATACACACAAGGCAAAATGAATAAATCTCATAGTCATAATTTTAAATAAAAGAAGCCACACAAAAAGAGTGCTGATTGTATGATTCCATTTATAGGCTGTTTAAGAACAGGCAAATTTATCTGGGTTGCTAGAAGCCAGATAAGCTGCTACTTACATAAGGGGGATGGTTATGGCTGGGAAGAGATTTGAGAATTGTCTTTGAAGTGCTAGAAATATTCCCTGTCTTGATCTGGCAGGGATGCATGGGTAAGTATGTACAAGTTCCTTGACTTATACACTCAAGACTTGGGGATTTTACCCATATTATATATCAACTTTTAAAAGTAAGTCTGCCAGGCCGAGTGCAGTGGTGCACGCCTGTAATCCCAGCAGCTCGGGAGGATGAGGCAGGAAGATCTTGATTTCAAAGCCAGCCTCAGCAACTTAGCAAGGCACTTAGCAACTCAGCAAGACCCTGTCTCTAAATAAAATATTAAAAAGGTCTGGGGATGTGGCTCAGTGGTTGAGCACTCTTGGGTTCAATCCTCAGTACCAAAAAAAAAAAAAAAAAAAAAAGTCTAGCCAGCTGCAGGGGTACATGCCTATAATCCCAGCAATTGAAACTTGGGAGGCTGAGACATAATGATCCCAAGTCCAAGGCCAGCCTCAGAAACTTAGTGAGGCCCTAAGCAACTTAGCAAGACCCTGTCTCAAAATTTAAAAAAATAAAATAAAAAGGGCTGGGGATGTACTTCAGTAGTTAAGCACCTCTGACCTCAATCCTGGTACCAAAAAATAAAATAAAAGTAAATCTAGAATTATAGGTTCCCAGAAACACACACCCAAATATATTTTGAGTTATATATGCCATATCTCACGAGAAAAATACTATAATGGGCACATTCCTGGGATCATGTAATAGTAAAAGAGAATGGACTCTGGACTAAGATAGACCTAAGTTTGAATTCCAGTTTTGCTACTTGGCTCCATAAATTTGAACAAATTACTTAACCTCCCTCTGTCTGTTTCCTTATCTGTAAAGATAAGAACAATAAACAGTACTTACTTCATAGAATTATTGTAAGAATCAAATGAAATAATGTATGTGATATGTTTAAAAGAGTATGCGGGCTGCTCCATCTCCAATGTGGCCACCTCCATCTTGGGACACAGGCCAGGGCTTGGAAGCCCAATATTAAGGTACCTGCAGGTTTGCAGGTTTGCCACCACTGCCACCATATTGAGCACTCCTGGGTTCAACCCTCAGTATCAAAAAAAAAAAAGTCTAGCCAGCTGCAGGGGTACATGCCTATAATCCCAGCAATTGCAACTTGGGAGGCTGAGACACAATGATCCCAAGTCCAAGGCCAGCCTCACAACATCTCACATGCCTCTATCTGGGGATGCGGCCAAAGCCTGTAGTCCATTATCAGTACCTGTAAGTTGGGTTATACCTGAGGTCTTCCTGCTGGGTGTGCTAATAGCCACCATCTTGTGGCAGAAGTGGGAGATAGCCAGGCTCCCCACTCCCCGAGGCCTGAGGTGCACAGGGACAGACAAGGCTGACTATAGTGGGTCGGAGGGCTGGAACAGGGTGTGAGGGCATCTTGTTCTTGGTTTGCCCAGCCAGCTGGTCTGGCACCCACTATGTTTCCAGGGCCCCATTAGGCCAGCACTCACTGGGACCTAGCACCAGATTGGTCTCCGACTCCCTCCCCAGTCTGGAATCCACCGATTCCCTGGTCCTGCCAGGTCTAGCACCAGTTCAGCACCCAACAGGGCCCTCCGGCTCCTAAATTCCCAGTCTCCCGAACCCTCCCTAGCCACCAATCTGGCCCAGCACTCACAGCTATGTGGCCAGCCCGCAGCCGTCAGCACCTGGTCCTGATCCGCCCCATACAGAACAGTTCTCTGCTACAGGAACACAGGTCCTGGCACTCAGACCTCAGAACCACCTGGTAGAGAAATACCTGATATTTTAATAGGTACTTGGTTTAAGACTGTTATTGTTTGCATTAGGTGCTATTAATATTGATCCCCCCATTAAAGGCGAGGTACTAGAAACCTTCAGGGACACTATAATGTCTATAGGGTAGAAACTGTACTACCTCAGATCCACACTGCTAAAATGGGAAGACACACAAAGAACATGAAAAAACAAGGGAACAAAGTGCCCCAAACAAACCAAGATGCTCCAGTAATAAAATCCATTGACAACATGCTAGAAGTGTCAGAGAAAGAGTACAAAATGTGCATAGTTAAATTGATCCATGACATAAAGGAGGATGTAAGGAGTGAAATTAGAGATAAATTTCAGGAGGTGAAAGATCACTTCAACAGAGATACAGATTATGAAAAGAAATCAAGTAGAAATCCTTGAAATGAAGGAATCAATAAACCAAATTAAAAATTCAGTGGAAAGTATCACCAACAGAAACTTAAAAGACAAAATTCAGGCAATGAAGACATACAAAATCTTGAAAATAAAGTTGACCACACAGAGAAAATGGTAAGAAATCATGAACAGGACTTCCAAGAATTATGGGATAACATGAAAATACCAAATTTAAGATTTATTGGGATACAGGAAGGTGCAGAGATACAAACCAAAGGAATGCAAATCTTTTCAATAAAATAAGATCAGAAAATTTCCCAAACCTGAAGAATAAAATGGAAAATCAACTAAAAGAGGCCTACAGGACCCCAAATGTACAAAAATTACAACAGACACACAGCAAGGCACATTATAATGAAAATGACTAATATACAGAATATATTACATATATTCAGGCTGTGAGAGAAAAAATCAAATTACATATAGAAGGAAAGCAACTTGGCTCTCAGCAGATTTATCCCTCAAAGCTGGGAGGTCCTGGCACAACATATGCCAAGTTCTGAAATAAAATGGATGCTAATCAAGAATTTTATATTCAGCAAATTTAAGCTTCAGATTTGAAGATGAAACAAAAGCCTCCCATGATAAGCAAAAGTTAAAAGAATTCACAACTAGAAAGCCTGCACTACAGAACATTCTCAGCAAACTATTCCATAAGGAGGAAATGGGGGAAAAGTGAAAGCCAGCAAAGGGAGGAACAACACTAAAGGAAAAGCCAATCAGAGGAGAAACCAAGATAAGTTAAAAACCAGAAATAAACCAAAATGAACAGGAATACAAATCATATCTCAATAATAACTCTGAATGTTAATGGCCTAAACTCTCAAATCAAAAGAAATAGAAGTTGAGCATGGTGGCGCACGCCTGTAATCCCAGCACTTTGGGAGGCTGAGACAGGAGAATCGAGAGTTCAAAGCCAGCCTCAGCAACAGCGAGGTGCTAAGCAACTCAGTGAGACCCTGTCTCTACATAAAACACAAAATAGGGCTGAGGATGTGGCTCAGTGGTTGAGTACCCATGAGTTCAATCCCCGGTACCAAAAAAAAAAAAAAGAAAGAGACTTCCAGATGGGATTAAAAAACAAGATCCAAGAATATACTGTCTCCAAAAGACTCACCTCATAGGCAAAGACATCTGCAGACTAAAGGTGAAAGGTTGGGAAAAAACATATCACTCACATGGACCACATAAACAAGCAAGGGATTCCATCCTCATATCAGATAAAGTGGACTTCAAGCCAAAGCTAGTCAGAAAGGATAAAAGAAGGACATTTCATAATGCTTAAGGGAATTATACATCAACAAAACATAACAATCATAAATATCTATGCCCCAAACAATGGAGCATCTACGTACATCAAACAAACTCTTCTCAATTTCAAGAATCAATAGAGGGCTGGGGATACAGCTCAGTTAGTAGAGTGCTTGTCTCACATGCACAAGGCCCTGGGTTCAATCCCCAGCACCACAAAAAATAAAATAAAATAAGGAATCAAATAGACCACAACACAAAAATACTAGGTGACATTAACACACCTCTCTAACTACTGGATAGATCTTCCAAACAAAAACTAAACAGAAACTATAGAACTAAATAATACAATCAATAATTTGGACTTAACAGACATAATATAGAATATTTCATCCATCAATGAGCAAATACACTTTGTTCTCAGCAGCACATGGATTCTTCTGTAAAACAGACCATATCTTATGCCACAAAGCAACCTTTAGCAAATACAAAAAAAAAGTTACTATCCTGAATTCTATCAGATCATAATGGAATGAAAGTAGAAATCAATGATAAAATAAAAAATAGAAGCTACTCCAACACCTGGAGACTAAATACTATACTATTGAATGATGAATAGATAGCAGAAGAAATCAAGGATGAAATAAAAAAAATATTTAGAGGTAAATGAGAACACTGATACAACATATCAAAATCTCTGGGATACTATGAAGGCAGTGCTAAGTTCATTACATTGAGCTCATTCATTAAAAGAACAGAAAGTCAACGAATAAATGACCTAACATTACATCTCAAAGCCCTAGGGAAAAAAAAAAAAAAACAAATCAACATTAAAAGCAGTAGAAGATGGGCTGGGGTTGTAGCTCAGGGTAGAGCATGTGCCTACATGTGTGGGGCACCTGGTTCGATCTTCAGTACCACATAAAAATAAAGGTGTTCCATCCATCTACAACTATTTAAAAAAAAAGCTGTAGAAGACAGGAAATAATTAAAATTAGAGCTGAAATTAATGAAATTGAAACAAAAGGAACAAAACAAAAAGTTGGTTCTTTGAAAAAAATAAATAAAATTGATAAACCCTTAGCCATGGTAATGAAGAGAAAGAGAGAAAAAACTCAAATTACTAGGATTTATCATGAAAAAGGAAATATTAAAATGGATACTACTGAAATACAGAAGATAATTAGAAACTATTTTGAAAACTTATACTCCGATAAAATATAAAATCTTGAAGACATCGACAAATTTCTGGAGACAAATTAAATCAGAAGGACATATACAATTTAAACAGATCAATTTCAAGCAAGGAAATAGAAGAAGCCATCAAAAACCTACCAGTCGAGTGGTTCCAAGATGGCGGCCTAGACAGTCCACTCTGCGCTAGGCTCTCAGGGACCAAGGCTGGAAGTGGTGGAAGCGCCGTTTTCCAGCCAGCTTCCTGGCATCATTCTGCGGCTCACCATCCCACGCAGGAATTTCTCTCGTATGTGTGTGTGAGTACAAGATCACCGGGAGGCAGCGGTAGCCGGGAGGTGTGGCTTCGGCGCCGGCCGGAGAAACACAGTTGCAGCCCAGGCCTCGGCCCAGGGCTCAGGCTCTCCGAGACCCAGACTGGAAGTAGCGGGGTGCCATTCTCCAACCAGTTTCTTGGCAGCTCTCTGGGGCTTGCCGCCCCACGCAAGAGTCTCGCTCGCGCGTGTGAGTGCAGAGCCACCGGGAGGCAGCGGTAGCCGGGAGGCGTGGCTTCGGCGCTGGCTGGCAGAAAGCAGTTGCAGCCGGGGCCTCGGCCCAGGGCTCAGGCTCTACGAGACCGAGACTGGAAGTAGCAGGGTGCCACTTTCCAACCAGTTTCTTGGCAGCTCTCTGCGTCATACCGCCCCACAAGTCTCGCTCGCGTGTGTGAGCGCAGGGCCACCGGGAGACAGCGGTAGCCAGGAGGCATGACTTCAGCGCCAACCAGCGGAGTGCAGTTGTGGTGGGGGATCCGGCCCAGGGCTCCAGCCCGGAGTTTATCCCGGGCATGACGGGCCTGCTTCCGCACAGGGTGCCTGGCCCCAGTGCCCACCCAACCGAGAGAGACCGCTAGCAGTTGCTGCTGTGGACTGTCTCCTGAGCGGAACCCCAGCTGTTGTTCTTTGTGGACCACCTTCTAACACGGCAGAACTTCCTACACACCAGGGGGCGCAGGTGAACACCTGGGAGGAAACCTTGGCCACGGTGGAACAGAGACTCCACCAGCGGCCCAGAGTTTCACCTTGGCCTGGGACCAGTACCAAGGATACCAGCCGGGAAAGTGCAGCGAACAACGGACAACGCCACCTACTGGAGGAGAGGTAACGAAACCCTGCAGGGAAACTAACCATATAGGAGTTAAAACTGTAACACCTTGGATCAGCAGAGCTAGAAGGAAAGACACACAAACATCAAGAGAAAACAAGGGAAGAAAGTGACTCAAACAAACCAAGATACTACACTACTAGAATCCATGGTCTATACAGCAGGAGGAATGACAGAACAGGAATTCAGGATGTACATAATTAAAATGGTCAGTGACTTAAAGAATGATATAAGAGAGCAAACCCAGTCAGCAATAGATCACTTTGATAAAGAGATTCATAGGCAAATACAGGAAGTAAAAGTTCACTTTGATAAAGAGATACACAGGCAAATACTGGAAGTAAAAAATCACTTCAACAAGGAGATAGAGATTCTGAAAAGGAACCAAACAGAAATCCTTGAAATGAAAGAAACAATAAACCAAATCAAAAACTCAACAGAAAGCATCACCAGCAGATTAGACCACTTGGAAGACAGAACCTCAGATACTGAAGACAAAATATTTAACCTGGAGAATAGAGTTGACCACACAGTGAAGATGGTAATAAGCCATGAAAAGAACATCCAAGAGCTTGGGGAAAACATCAAATGACCAAACTTGAGAATTATTGGGACAGAAGAAGGCACAGAACTCCAAACCAAAGGAATGACCAACCTATTCAATGAAATAATATCAGAAAACTTTCCAAATATGAAGAATGAATTGGATAATCAAATTCAAGAGGCATACAGGACACCAAATGTTCAAAATCACAACAGACCTACACGAAGGCACATCATAATGAAAATGCCTAACATTCAGAACAAGGAGAGAATCTTAAAAGCCACAAGAGAAAGGAATCAGATTGCATATAGGGGGAAGCCAATTAGGATCACTACAGATTTCCCAACCCCGACCCTGAGAGCAAGAAGATCATGGCAAAACATATACCGAGTGCTAAAAGACAGCGGATGCCAACCGCTGTCTGGATATAGGAATCTTATATCCAGTTCTGGATATAAGAATATAAGAATTCTTATATATAAGAACTGGATATAAGATTCTTATATCCAGCAAAATTAAGTTTTAGATATGAAGATGAAATAAAAACCTTCCAAGATAAACAAAAATTAAAAGAATTCACAGCAAGAAAACCAGCACTACAGAACATTCTTGGCAAAATATTCCATGAGGAGGAAATAAAAAACAATAATGAAAACTTGCAAAGGGAAGAGCTACACTAAAGGCCAATCAAAGGAGAAACCCAGTCAAGTTTAAAACTAAGAATAAACCAAAATGTCTGGAAATACAAACCATGTCTCCATAATAACATTGAATGTCATTGGCCTAAACTCAGCAATTAAAAGACACAGATTGGCAGATTGGATTTTAAAAAAAAGACCCAACAATATGCTGCCTCCAAGAGACTCATCTCATAGAAAGAGATACTCACAGATAGAAGGTGAAAGGATGGAAAAAAATTTATCACTCACATGGACTACATAAACAAGTAGGAGTTTCCATCCTCATTTCAGATAAAGTAGACTTCAAACCAAAGTTAGTGTAAAGGGATAAAGAAGGTCATTTCATACTCCTCAAGGGAATCATACATGAACAAGACATAACAATCTTAAATATCTATGCACCAAACAATGGGGCAGCCATGTTCGTCAAACAAACCCTTCTCAAATTCAAGAACCAAATAGATCCCAACACAATAGTATTGGGCAACTTTAACACAACTCTCTCACCACTGGACAGATCTTCTAAACAAAAACTAAACAAAGAATCTACAAGGCTTAATAGAACAATCAATGGTCTAGACTTAACTGATATATACACAATATTCCATCCATCAACAAGGAAATATACATTTTTCTCAGCAGCTCATGGATCCTTTCCAAAATAGATCATATGCTATGCCATAAAGCAAGTCTTAGCAAATACAAAAAAATAGAGATACTACCCTGCATTCTATCTGACCATAATGGACTGAAACTAGAAATTAATGACAGTTTTAAAAAAAGAAGCCACTACAACACCTGGAAACTCAATAATTTGCTATTGAATAATGCATGGGTAACAGAAGACATCAGGG